>CANNZS020000151.1:25388-49903 GCA_947561395.2 Buxus sempervirens
AATGGGAGGTTCTAAAGGTAAGAGGGTCCCCACGTTAAGTTCAATAAGGGAATAGAAGGAAGTCCACCCCATTTGGAGTCTCTTTACCCACTGTTTTTTTCTTTCTTTATTTTGGTTGCTAACAGTATTTTTTCGTCCATTAAAAGAGAGAGCATGTTCTCTCTAAGGCTCCACCCCATGTACCCTTCTAACAGCCCCCCTTTTCCTTCATATTTCTTCTATCTTCTCACCTCCTCTGATACTCTTTTTTTTTTGGATGTTTAGTTGCTGGTCTTGGCTTCGTTCTAGTCATTTATTTTGAAGTTTGCATGCTTGCTATAGTTATTGGGTATGAGTGCACATGTCTTTTTTTTCTTTCAGAGCTTGCTGTTTTTTAAGTATCCATGCATGCTCTTTATGCCGTAAGGTTAGTATGCTGTTGGGTGGAGTAGTTTGCATGCTCCCTCACCCCCTATCTTCTTAGTTTACTGTCCAGCCTCTTTTTGTGGACCAATGTACATCTCTCCAAGTTGCTGCCATATCCCTATAGCCCTTGGTATGTTACTGTCTTTTTTTTACTACCTACATCCCCCCTTCATGTGCCACTGTTATGCTCTTAAGCCCCTCCATGGGTGCTGTTCCTGTAGGAAAAAGGAACCAAAGCCCCCAGGTGTGTGTTAGTTAGAACCATGCACTAATGCAACCCCCCACCCCTTAACCTACCTATGTGAATTGCTGCTGTTTCCAGCAGGGTAGTGAGTCTCTCCACCCTTGTTACATGTGCTGCCCCTGTACTATAGTGGTAGGTCTTGTTTTGCATCGTGTCTACTTGCTTAGTCTTGCACTTGCAAGAATGCTGCCCCTTTAACCCCTTTAAGCCCCTAGCATGTTGCCGTATTTTTTCTGCCACCCACGGCACCCTTGAGACCTACACCAGTAGCTGTCCCCCAACAGATTTGCTAACAACCGGGTATCCTAGAGTTTAAGGTTCCCCCAAGTCTAGCACCTTAACTTGCTGCATGCACAGGTTCCCTTTCTCATTTTTATCTCGTTATTTTCAGACATGAACGCAAGTTTTCTCCTTTGTGTGACTTATGGTTTGCGCACCCATGAGCATGATCCCTTACCCATGAAGTTGCTGTGTTTTCTTATATGTTGATGCATGCCCCCCAATCCTTCCACTATTTGCTGTACTTTTTTATATGCATATGAGCATGCTCCATCACCCCCTATAGCCCTTGGCATGTTGCTTTTTTTTATTACCACCTACAACCCCCTTGCCACGATGTACATAGGCTGCTGTTGGGGGACAGCAGTGGGCCTTGGATCCAATTGCTGTCCCTAGCAGGATTACCCACACCACATTGCCCCATGCCCTCTGATGCCTTGGCCTTTGCTGGAAAAGTCCCAAAGGAGGCCAGATGAGGCTTCTTCCTCAAACCTGAACCAGTGTGGGCCCACCCAGGGGCCCACACAGATTATGGAAGACCCCTAGGAAGCCCAGGAAGTCATCCCAAATGGCCAAACCCCGAAAAAGGCCTTTTTAAGGTGATCCGGCAACTCAGGCCGGATCACCTATGGCCTATGTGTATCCGGCAACTAAGGCCGGATACACAATAAAAAATGCAATTTTCATGATTTTGTGTTCTTGGCCGGATTTTATGATGATTTCTTCCGAACCAAGCAAACCAGTAGGGTTTCCGGGTCACCCGGAAACCCAACTTGGGACCTGGACCACCGGTTCAATTTGGCGCATCTGTGGGCCTTCCAACGGGGCCCACCAAGCCCAATAAACTCCTTATGCATGCAATTAAGCAACTTAAAGTAACCGACTGAACCAAGTGGGCCAAGCCTAATATGGCCCACCCCAAACTTGTTGTATGGAATGAATATACGAATTGCATGGTTTGGCCGAGACCAAGGGCTAGGGCCTATCGGGCCCGCCAAAGCCCGCTAACCGAACCAAGTTGGGGCGCAAGCCCTAGACTTCAAAGAACTGGGCTTTCGAGCCCAAACCTGGATCACAGGCCCCAAGCCCAGTGATCAGCCCATCTTGGCAAATTTAAGCAAATCCAACATACTTTGGCATCCACTATGGGGGCCCGCTCAGCGGCCCGCAAATCAATGCAGACCCATTTATTGCATGGAAATCACATAAAACTCTAACTTGAACAAACCAAATAGAACCAACACACTTAACCAAAGCCCACAGGGCCTCCTAGGCTTAGACAGAGGCCCATATGGGCACATGGGCTTACCCAAGCCCGCCAAGGACACTGTGGGCCTTCCAACGGGGCCCACCCAATCAGACTCAGACAATTTAAGTTAAGCAAAGATAAAATCAACTAAAGGGACCCACACCACTCAGGTGGTCCCGACAAGACTTAACCTAATGGCATGCCGGATTAGGAATCGGGTGAGAAACCAAAATAAAGCTGACTCAGACCAGGGAACCCACGGGACCCGTCATCTGACGGGGTGGACTGGGGTGTCTACGGACTTCCCCAGACCGCAACCGAGATCCCGACTTAGAATCTCAAAAGCCGCAGACCCAAGCCTTAATAGACAAGATTAAGCACCCAGGTGTCCGCCTGCACCCCATCAGGCGGTGGCGACTCCAAATTACCCCGTGCCGCGTTTCCCACGCGCGCACAAGGAGCATCCGTATGATCACCGCTCTCGTGGGTGCCATGATAGAAGGGTGAAATCCTTGCTTTATTGGTCACATCGGACACATCGAGCATGGAAGAGTTGGGAACATCCATATAATCAGCGCTCTCACGTGGCACGTGGATATTAGACGGGCAGACAGTTTCCCTTGACTTCGCATGATTTACCATCTCGCTATACATATCCATGATCTTCTTTAGATGACCTTGAATAACCTGGGATACACAACACACAATCGTAAACCAAGCTGATTTGTTTTTAATATAAAAAAACCTGAGAAAGGTAGGAAAAAAAACCAATCTTACAGGATCTAGAACTCCATGGAATTGGCTTAGATCAATGATATCTAGATCACGTGCTTGGCCAAATGCTTCATCTTCCAAACGACACTCTGCACAGTGCTCAAGCACCTACAGTATTTAACGTTTATATTACCGAGTACATAGAAATGCTAGATATTTAAAATTTTGACAAGGAAACCTATAATAATGAGTTCAACTCAAATATATATATATATATATATACCTTCCCATTTCCATAACCACCAAGTGCCATTTAATACTTCTCCCTTTGGGTAATCAACGCATCCGTCCACGCTACCATACGTGGAGTAGTGGGAGGTGTTGCTTCACCAACAATACCGATCGTAATACAAAAACTAAGCAATAGAGAACTGTCATTAGAACACTCCGTTCAATAGATATAAGTTAGAATATGGCCAATGCATCTATTAAATACTATACATACCTGTAAGAATAACAAGTAACCATTGACCCCTTTTCGTTTGCCCTTTCGAAAATCGTCTATGTGCGCACGTGGGGGCGCACGATTTTCGTTGGTTTTGGGGAGTTGCCACTATTCATTGTTAAGGGTGTGAATAGTCACCCAATTCTTGATTTACATTTATGTGCATGGTCTACCCAAAGACTTTGGATAAGTGGTTCGATTGTAACCCAGGAAAGTCCATGGACACCTTGAGTTACCCCACTAGATAGTGGGTTCCCGTGAGTTGGAATTTAGGCGAGTTGACCCAATTAGCTTGTATGCATGTTTCCCTAAGATTGGACCGGTTTAGGCACATAGCAATAAAAAAACTCTAATAGCATGAAATCAAAACAACGGGTTTCTTTTGGATTTTTCTAGGCTCATTAGGAAGCCCACAAGAGTTTGTTATCTTACAGGCCCATCTAAAAGCCCGATTTCTTTTCAAGGGCAAAATGGTAAATTTGTAGCTGAGATTTAACAAAAGCCACTAATTTACATTATAGAGGGCTCAAAATGATAAACACCATAAAAAGTTGCACTCAAAAAGCTACCAAAATGAGGAAATGGAGTAAAAAATATAAGCAAGGGATCATTTGAAATGAAACCTTGAATAGCATGGGTTAAATTAAAATTTGAAATTTTATTTTAACCTTGAATGTTTCGAAATAGCAAAAATGGCACCACTATTCATCACATTTACAAACTAAATGCCCCAAGCCATATACGATTGTTGCAAGCTCCAGCTTTGGCTTTGGTTACTGTTTTAGCAACCAAAAAATCCGAAAAAATAACAAAACTGATCCTTGGTCTCCTTAAGTAACAATTGCTTTGAAATGGGGACGATTTCCATTGTCTTTTGTGATTTTAAAATGTCTGAAAATTTATGGAAATCACTTTGTTTCAATCAAGAATTTGAGCCAAGTCTCCTACCCACCATTTCTTATTTGAATGAAAGGGAAACCGAAGAACAGCCGTTTTGTGGCTGCTCGTCCACTTCATGAAGTCGGGTTCGGCTGTTCAGCCAACAGACGAACCCATTCTTCATACTTTTTTTTTTGTTCTTTCATGTTTTTTTTGTTTTTGTTTTTGCTCTACAGGTATTGAACAAGTTGACACCTTAAGAATGCTGATTTGAGTGTTATTTTGAAACCTTAAGGAAGGCAACTGAACTGAGATTTGCATTTCATGTGACTGTAACCAAGAAGAAAACAAAACATTACCTTTGGAAGAATAAACCGTGGCTTGGAGCCTCCCTGATCGTGAGTAGTACCCTTTCTCTCCTTGCCAATTCACTTTCAAGTTTCAGGTTTTTTTCTTTTTTTTTTTTTTTTTTTGCCTAAGAGAATGGAAGCCGAGAGAGTGAGAGACCGAAAACACCTCTCTCGTTTCCTCTCCTCATTTTTCTTCAACCTCCCCCTCTCTTTTTTTCTGTTCGTCCCCACTGCTTCAAACCTCATCCCTCTCTTCAAACCTTATCTCATTTTTTTAATTTTTATTTCTTTTTTTTATAATTTTATTTCTTTTTTTTATTAATCTATTCTCTTTTTCTTTTTATTATTATTTTTTTGTCTTTTCCTTTTTTTTTTTTACATATTGCATTTTAATTTGCCCAATGAAAAACTTGTGACATACAAGTTTGCTGTATGGCAAACCAAATCTTAAAAAATTATGATAATACCCTTCAAACTTTTTCGGCCATAACTTCATTTTTCGAACTCCGATTCACGCAAATTTAGTTGCGTTGGAATCGTATCGAAGCCTACTTTTCAATGATGCAAAGGTTACTTGCCAAATCAGCTTCTAACAAAATGACAAATTTTTAGTTCTTTGTTTCAGCCTGCCTAAGGTGTTTGTAAGACCCCGGATTTTTGATTAGCCTAATATAAGGAATTTGTTAATATTATTAAAAATAAATAATGAGCGATAATTCAGGTAGTTGTGTCGCAAGGACAAGTTAGGAATTTCAGAAAAGTCAACTTAGGTGAATTAAAGTGAATGATTCATATATTATAATCGTAATATTTAAATAGATAATGTAAGATGAATTAAATAGATTTAAGTAAGTGATGTTATAAGTTCAATAGTAAATGTTATATAGGAATTAAATTAATAAAATATATGTAGTGCTGTTAAAATGATTTGGGTGTTAAATCAAATTATCAAGGGTTTTTGGGTTGTTGGTGTAGGCAATCGGTGGAGTAGAGTTACACCGGATCATGAAGAGGAGTTGAAGAGATTTGTGAAACGTAAGAGCGTTTGGTCTCCGAAAACGTTTAGTAATAGTCGACGATTCACTGTTGGGAGAAAATAGAAACGACAGGGGTTAGATTTGAGAAGGGTTAACCCATTCATTGAATCTAAGTTTTGATCTAGAGGATTGGGAGTGAAGAGAGATTCTTGTTCGTCAGAAGAATTGTGTTCAGTTGGAGCACAAGTCGTTCAAAGTCCAGATTTTAATCGGGTAAGTCTAATCCATGTTCGAAATAGGTTATTTTGGTTCTTTTCTATATTTTTGTTAGTGGAAATAAGAAGGAGGAATTAGGATCTAAGATTTAGAAATTTTTCTGCAGAAATTTCTGTTCATCAGTGGTTCGTTAGACATTGAAAATTCTGATATGCAGAGTTCTCTGTGGAGTTGGTTTTCAGCAAACCTAAGGCAACTTAGCACATCGATCATAGCCTATTTTCTGGTGGATTTAAGATAATATAAAGTGGTTACATTTTTGTTGGATGAAAATTCCATTTCCTGTTCATGTTTCGAGCGTTTGATTTTCAATGCATATCAAGACTGTTTAGATTGATTTTGAATAGGTTTGCTCGAGTTATTTAGACCTCATTTGATGTATTAGAGGTGTTGGATTGAAGGTTATTTGGGCAATTCAAGTGAACTTGAGTTAGCCGCAATTTAGGAAATTTACCGAGTTGAAACAAGACCTGGCGCCAACCGCGCTAACCTCTTTGAGGTTAGCTCTAAACCCAAAAAAATACCTGGCGCTAAGAGCATTTGACCTAGCGCCAACCTCACTAGGTTAGCCCCAGGTCAGCACCAACCCCAAATGTTTGACTATTTGTTTAATGTTCTTAAATAAGATTGTAACTTCTAAAACCTATTCAAATAGGTTCATTTAAGCCCTAATTAACATTTAGGCTTATTAGAATTTTATGGGAATCAAATAAACACCATGGATCAAGAGTTTTATTGGATGATATAATACTAAATGCATGATCAAATTTTCTGCAGCAAGATTGAGATAACTGTTATGAAAGAATTAGCCAAATTATGATCTGAAATTCCAGCAACTTGTGGTTGGGTTCTTAGGGCAGATTTTGGTGTTCAAGTCTAGTTAACCTTTTCACTTATACTTATTAGAGTCTTATGGAAATAAAAAAAAAAAATTAATACCATGCACTATGAGTTCTATTGGGAGACTAAATACAAAATCGTGTTGTAAAATTTTCTACACCAGATATTGAAGACTTTTCTAAACTTATTCTTTTTTTTATAATTATACCTGAGTTATTCAGATATTAAATGGAGAATTCTAGAATTGTTAGTAACTTATGGAGATGAATTTTAGTTGATAAAAATTGGGGAATTATGAGTAAGAATCTATATGAAGAGGATGTTATCAAAAGTAAGTTTAGTGAACTAAAGTGGTTATCCGAATGTTCTTTTGGACTAAATTTCAAACTCTCTTCGAAATCTCTGGTTTCTTCTATCTCTTTGAAAATTCCTGAAATGCTGATATTATTTGAAAATTCTGAATTGGCATCTTTGTTAATACTGGTTATCATGTATGGTTTAAGAGTAAGGTATTCTCACTGTATATACCAATTGCTGTTATGTTTTACTATTGAATGGATTTAGCGGATATCTGAACTAAATTGTTTTGGTTTGTTATAGAAGTGACTGAAATTACATTGAGCATGATTATAAGCTGATTTGCAAAATATATCTATTAATTTGTCAAAGTTACATTAGAGCGAGACTTAGTGTGGATCCACAGTCTAGTTGTAGGTGGAATTTGTATGTTTTGTTTGGATTAAGTCTAGGGTTCCTTAATGCATTTCCTCCATGATGGAGAGGCCTTCCATGAGGGAAGTGCTGCAGCAACTCCCTTTCCACCATGAGGGTGAGGTCACACGAGTATTTCCACCATGAGGGCGATGAATTGGGTTATTTGAGCTGTTGCAGTATTTCGATTGGATTGTTTGGAACACTAGTGCTTAGCCATACAAAATAGACAAACTTCACGAGTCCCAATACATAAGATTTCTGAATGTGACTGACGATGTATTTTCGAGATTAGACGGATTACCCGTGGTTAACCGTTGTGTATTTTTAATTGTGCATGTTTTTGTAACTGTTATAACTGTATTTTGTGCATGCATTGCTACTTGCTGAGATAGTCGTATCTCACTATTTTGTTTTGTTTTTAGATCTCAGAGAGGACGATACAAGCGGGTATATGCTTGGATCAGGTGAGTTGGGGAGAATTTTAGTTGACTCTGACTATGTTATTGCCATTTCATGTTTTTCCTTACTTTGATATAGCGATCCTGTTTAGAAAAGTTAACTCATCGGGGACGACTTACGGTTTCATTACGTAACTCGGTTCCAGGGCGTTACAGTGTTGCTGTGTTTAGCACTTTTTGGTTTAAGAAAAATTTGGGTGCTTACAGTCTATGTGACGCATCAAGGTGTACGTCCAACAAATACTTCCCCCAATTATATCCTCCTATCTTCTCTACATCAACTAACAAAGGGAGATAGGATGAACTCACATCAATCATTGTAGATGGATTTACTAAGGTGGACAAAGAATATAGAACAAAAGAACGGATCCACTCATGATCGTTCTCTGGGCTCTTCAAGCTCTTCTCAACATTTTCAATTGGGATGCTTCCATTTTCTACCACATAAAAACTATACAACTCTGTCGTATCGGGGATTTCTGATTTAGATGTATCAACTTTTTTCCCCTTTATGGGTAACCCAATTATCATCTCTACATTGTGTGTCAAAGAAAATACTCTGTACCCCAACTCTGATATATCTTTCCTTAGTATCTACCCTTGGAACAATCCAACGACACAGCCGCCGATTAAGCTTTTTCACGTGTAATTTTAGTAAGCAGTCAAAACCACTATCTCTAAGGCATGTCTCCTGAGAAGCGGTGAAGTCAATGGCGTTCATGAACGCAATGAACCATCCAGGTGAACAACGTTTTTGTATCAAGGCCTACCAAAAACAAAGGTAGAATGAAAGAATATGCCAGCCTCAAATAATTACCCACAATAATTCCAATTTTAGATAATAAATTCCACGAACTTGCTGTTTTTTGCGCAGCCCTTGTCGTGGGACAGCTTTGTTGTGTTCGTCCCACTCATGTCTTGAGGCTTGCTTAAATTCTTCTCTCTCGGCCTCATTCATTGACTTCCATCTACAGTAGCATTCGTAAATAACTAAAACACAATAAATAAATAGATAAATTCATTTGAATAGGATCGACGAAATGCAAATCAACAAAATAAAGGATGTTCCTTAACCGCTATCGATGATAATGCCTACCTACTGCTTCATGGGGATTTGTTCCCCTTCGCTGCAACTCTTTATTCTTTCATTTATATAATGCTCCCTAAAAAAACAAAAGAAAAACCATGACCAATTATATATTAAGGATTACAAGGATGCAAAAGAAATTACAATAATCGTCATATTGACAACTATGCCCAAACTTATAGAAAGTAAAAAAGAAATTTAGTGGATTGCTTCCATGCTTACTTGTAGAACAAAACAAGTAAACAAGTGAAGGAAACTTTACCTAAAGTGTAGCCAGCTGTTGAGCAGGCGTTTTCATGTTGTTGATGGTCTAGCAATTTCCATTGTAGTCAAACTTGTCATGCACATTAACAGAGGCAATTTCACAATTCCGATTTCCAAATTCAAGCAAAAATTCTCATTAAAGCAAACAACACCACATAACAAAGGCATTTTCAAATAAAGACAAAACTCCCATTAAAAGAATTTGTATTTACAACCTTTTAAGAAAGGGTTTACACGTAGATGGAACATAAAAATCTCGCGTGTTTATCATGGTTCTTACTCTATCCTTACAAGAACATTCCCATCCCACCTGGCACAGCTAGCTCTGTTGTCGCAGTTGTGCATATAGTGTCAACAAAGATATCCATGCTAAAAACATATATTGGCAAAAATTCCAACTAGTCACACTCTTGCTATCTTAGATAAAGCTTCTTCGTTCACCATTGACAAAATTTAGCATTTATTATTATATAACTATGAAAGCCTTAGCTCATTTTACCTATAATAGGTGGGTATGCAGTTTCACCTACTATGAGTTTCAAAACTTGATGGCAAGTGGATAACTTCACCTCTCACGCCAAAAAAAAATAAAATTTGGCAGGTCCTGATATTTGTTTTATTGCTTTAACATTTCATTTAGAGCCATGCCATACAAGTTAAAATTTTGGGTTAAAATCTATATTTAATAAAGATTCACAAGGGATTGTTTCAATTTAATGATTTTTTAGGTGCTCCTAACTTAAATTATGCAATTAGTAAGAATGAAATCAAGCAAGGCATACAAATACAATAATACAATAAAGGTAGCTGTGGCTACTGAGATTTCACTCTTTTTTTATTGAAATGTCGTCGTTTTAATTCATCAACTAAATAACCATGATAAAAAGATTCAAACGTACCAGTGAAGGTCGAATTTCTCGGAGAACTTCTAACTCTCGCGCCCTTCGTTCGTTCGGACTGATAATGTAATGGCTTGCAATTGTTGGGTTGAGGAGGAAGGAAGTAAGCGTTGAAGCTTGAAGGCGTTCATTTTTTGAAAACAACCTGATTCTCACGCCCTTTGTTCAAACAGAGGAAATGGGTCTTGTTCGTCGAGTTGGGAGAAATGGGGATAAAGCAGAAATCGGTTGGTCGAATGGGTTGGGGAGGAAGGAAGTAAGCGTTGAATCTTGAAGGCTTTCGTTTTTTGAAAACACTCTGGTTCTCGCGCCCTTTGTTCGAACAAAGAAAATCGGTGGCATACGTCAAGTTGGGAGAAATGGGGAGAAAGCAGTTGGTCGAATGGATTTGGGTCAAACAAACCGGTTGGTCAAACCGATTTGTGAATTAAAAGAGGAGAAGACTACTCGACCGATTTCCTCCACGCGTCGCTTTCACATGAACGCTGTAAAAACGTTGTAAAAAGCGACGCTGTTGAGGAAATTGGTTGGTATACCAAAGAGTCATTTGTTAACTGGTTTATAATATATAGCTTTTAAGCTTCTGCGCTCTGAAACTCTAATACAACCAAATGAAGGCAGCAACGTGCAGCAGTAACTACTGCAACTTAATTATATTAATTCCAACCCAAAATCTAACTGATCTAAATCGATTTTGGTTTGGTTTCCAGTGGATTGGATTTATAGATATTTGGTTCAGTTTTGATTTTGAAATCACAAAGGTGAATTAGATTAGTTCGATTTGAATTGCAACATGAGTTAGACCAAACTGGACCAAAACCTTCAATCTAGGAATACCTCTGAACCAAACAAAAGCAAATCAATTCTAACTGAAAATAGTCTACCGTCCATTGTACACGGCCTTCATCCTTCAAATTAAGAAAAATATATATAAACCTATTAATTGATTTTTTTTTTTTAAAAATACAATGAGCCAATCAATGTCATGTCGCATGCATTCTTCGTTGCAGAGGATGTTCACACTAAATAAATGATACGTTGTTGTATTTCGAAATGAAATCATCTAAATGTGAAATGTCACTTCAATTGACATTTCATATTGAAAAATGTGAAACGTGCAGCAACCGTGAGATTCTACAGCGGCAGATGATTTCATCCCTTGTATTTCATATATGATAAATGACATAGCATCCCACAAATATTATTTATGCATAATTTCAACTTTAGAAAGTATTGTGTTAACCCAACCTTGCTACAAGAACTGAACGGAAATTTTAATCTTGGTTGGTCTTTTTGGGTTTAGGCTTCTTCATTTGAATATGATATTTATAAGGTATATTTTACTTTAAAGAGTAATCTAAACATTAATTTTCTTAAGAAAAATGATTAACTTGTTTTTTTAAATAAAAAAATAAGGGTAAGCATAATCGCATGTTGCTAGATGACGCTTAGAATCTTATATATTTTAGCTTATTGATCTCTTAATGTGTACATTTAGAGGGTATTTGGTAACGTGTTTGAACACTGTTTTTTGGTTTTTAAACACAAAAAACCAAAAACTTGTTTGGTAGGGTGAGTTTTCAAACCGAAAAACGGTTGAAAAACATCCCTGTTTTTAAAAACCGAAATTTTTGGTTTTTAAAAACGACGAACTGGGTTTTGATTCGATGGCATTTTTGTAATACTCTTATTTCTTTTATCTTCGATAGTTTTTCATCTCCACTGTCTTCCGCACAAAAACTCCTCTTCCTCAAGGCATCTACGTGAAAGAGAAAGAAGCATAATCAATGCTTAACTGAGCTTCTTCAACGAGCTTAGAGTGAGAGGTTTCGCTCCCTCTACTTTGTCTCTCCTATTGAAACCATCTTTTAGGGTTTTAGAAACTAGAAAATCTTTATTTTAGGGTTTCAGTAAGAGGGGAAGAAAGAACGAAAAGATGTTGCTTCGAAGTGCATCAACGACGATTATGAATTCATCGTGGATTCCGCAGTCGACGGAGTAAAGGATCAGACCTCAATATGGTCTGAGCTTGGTGGCTCTGGTGGCATCGTTGCCCTTATTGCTTGGTAAGAGGGAAAAAAAAAAAGAAGACAGAGAGGGAGAGAGAGGAGAGAGAAAGGGGGCGAGAGAAGGGGCCGGTGCCGTACCTGATTCACCTCCTTGAGGCCCTCGGTGAGTGCCAACTCTCTCCTGCTAGCCGAATGAACAAAGGCGTAAGCCCTTCTTCATTATGCCCTTCCTTTTTTTAAAAAGGGCTTACGCCCTTCATATTTAAAAGATGGGCGTAAGCCCTCTTTTTATATACAGCTGCATATAATAAATATTTATAATAGTAAATATTTATAATAATATTTATAATAATAATAATAATAATAATTATATATATATATATATATATATATATATTATATTATATAATGAGTTTTGAATTTAAAAAATTTTAAAATTATTCATAAATATAAAATTGTAAAAAAAAAGTTGTATATATATGAATGATAAATATATATAAATTATTTTATTTAAAAAAACCATAAAAAATTATTAGAATGATATACAAACATACGTAAAAAAAAACCCATAAAACAATAATTGTTACCAAACGGGTTTTTTGTTACCTGTTTTCAAAAACTTAAAAAATAGTAATTGTTACCAAACGGATTTCTTGTCACATGTTTTAAAAAACTAAAAAACGGTTGAAACTGTTTTTTGTTTTCAAACTGTTTTAAAAAAAAACGTTACCAAACGGCCTCTTAGTTTAGGCCCGCACGTATTAGCCCGAACTAAAAAAATTGACATTTGGATTGTGTTTAAGCATAAAGAGTTCAAGAAAGTTTCGGCTAACTGCTTTAAATTGGACTAGGCCCGAACTCATAAAAACCAAATCCAATCCGCCCTACTTATAGCTTATAAATATTACAACACGTTCAGCCCACTAGAATAAAATTACCAAAATGAACCCCAATCCTTAGCTAGTATTCCCCAAACTCTCCTAATCTCATTTGCAGCAAACCACCCCCCCACCCCCCCCCCCCCCCCCCCCCCCCCCCAAAACCTTGTGAGAGCACATCAACATACAAACCAAAGAAGTTACATCCTTTATAGCTCGTTGGATACTTGATTGACAATTCTCAAATATAGATTCATTCCTAGCCTTCCAAATGATCCACACAACAATGAAAAAATACTGCCTAATACATAAGCCTTCCACTTCTCCCTAATGCTGAAAATCTCCACTGAAAAGAAAGTTGATTTAGATTTTTTGGCATTACCCATAAGGCTTCAATTAGCTGCAAGAAGTGATTTAGATTTTTGTGGTGAGGTTGCAGTGTAGAAACAAGTGGTCAATTGATTCTTCACCCTGAAGACACATGAGACACACCAAAGGGGATTGCACAAGATTCTTCCATCTACGTCAAAGTAAATCTTATGTGTTTATTCTATAGCAGAGCAGTCCACATAAAGGCTCTTATCTTTAATGAGACAAGTGCTTTTCACAGGATCTTGATAGGGAAAGAGGAGTGTGTATATACCTGAAGGGTCCACCGTTCATGTGTATGAATCAACCATCAAGGATTCCAAGTACATGTCTTTGAGATGCTCAATAAGAAGTCCAAACATTGATACCTCTGAATTTGTAAGATCTCGCTTGAAATGCAAGTTCCATTGTAAAGCATCTAGAGAGACTTGCAAAATATCGTTAACAAATGGACTGGATGCTGATCTGATAGAGAATAAATGCGAAAACTTATTGCCAAAGTTCCTTCTCCCCACTAATCATCAGTCCAAAATCGTCTTGAATCTCTTGAGTTTACCTTGATTTTAAGCAGCGGAATTACATCATTTACTAAAGATACGATAGACTTCTACAAGGAAACTAAGGAACCTCTGTATTGACTTCTCAGCTCTCTTAAATTTCATGGTATCCCCCACTTACTAAGCATGGCCTTGTACCAAAGAGCTCATCTTCCATTCCCCAAAGGCCACACCCACTTACCAAGCAGAGAGACATTTTTCATATGCATGTTTCCAATTGCTAATCTCTCATGTTCATGATGTCGACACACATCCGACCACTTTACCAAATGATATTTCTTTTTATCCTTTCCTTCCCAAAGGTAACCTCTTTGTAACTTTTCAATTATCGAACATTTCTTCAAGGTGCTTTGAATAGTGATAGATAATAGACAGGTAAATTCATAAGTGAGGATCTGATTAACGTTATACACCCACAAAAAGAGAGATAATGCCTCTTCCAACCATCCAATCGCCTACTGATTTTCTCCAAAAAATCGTATCCCAAAAACTAGTTGAGCTAGATTTACTACCAAGAGGGAAACCCAAGTACTTAAGAGGCCATTCCTTCGGCGAGCAACCCAATGTTAAAGCAAAATTAACCACTCGGCTATGATCAACATAAATGCATACCAAACTTGTTTTCTCCATATTTACTCATAATTCAGATAACATCTCAAAGATAATGATAACAGATTTTACCCAAACCATTGATATTAGAGACGATTCAAAAAACAAAAGAGCGTCATTAGCGAATTGGAGATGAGCCATTGACACTTTATTCCTCCTGGATTGAAAGCTTTGGATTAAACCATTCTGACTCGCCCAAACCTTCATACGACTAAATACATCTGCAATTAAGGTAAACAAGAAACGAGAGTGGGTCCCTTTGTAGCAATCCTTAAGAAAAGATAAAATAATCAACTAAACCTCCATTGAAAATAAAGGAGAAGGAGACATTTCGTAAGCACCCCCTTAACCAAGTTCTCCATTTTTCCCCAAAAACTTTTCATCTTAGTGCTTCATCTAGAAAAGAACATTCAACCCGGTCATATGTTGTTGGAGAAAATTAGCCGTAAATAATATGATAACGAGAAAATAAATAAACAAGTAAATATAGCAAACCACCACAGAAATAGAGGACACCGATATTTTACGTGGTTCGGCAAAATTCTTCCCTACGTCCATGAGGCATACTCCGGCCACCTTCTTCATTATTGAGAAAAATTAAGTACAATTGTACAAGCTCACTACTCAAATTTTGTATTCCAAACCCGAGCTAATTTTACACCTTTATATCTCACTCAATTCTTACCCCTCAACAAATAAAGAATAGATAGTTACAAAACTCTCAAAAACTCACACTTCAATTGCACCACACCTCTCCGATTGCACCTCACGTCTTTGGTTGCAAAACCAATGATGAGGGAACAAAGGAACAAACCTATTTATAGGAATTTTTGGGTGTTTGGCATATTAAATATGCTACCACCCCTTGTTGGCTATTATGAGGCTTTAAGGTTTCTTTAGTTTGCTAACTTTCTTACAACCACACAATAGCATCACATTGTGCCTGTAACAGCGGCCACAACGGCGCCAAATTTTATTCATCAAGGTGGTGCCAAATTCATTGAATTTGAGCCACCTTTCTAGAATGCGCTCCAACAAATCTCCACCTTGCTCCTTGAATCCTTCTAGTTGATCCATAAATATTTCCTTCTCTAATTACCCATGAAGGAATACTGTCTTGACATGAAGTTGCTGCAACTCGAGATCAAGCATGGCTACCATGGCTAACATAACACGAATTGAAGAATGTTTAACAATTGGACAAGAAGTTTCAATATAGCTAATTCCTTCCACTTGGCTATAACCCTTGGCAACAAGACCTGCTTTAAATTTTTCTCCATCATTTTCTATTGTTGGTTCCTTTTTCCGCTATACCCATTTGCATCCAACCACCTTTCGCCCCTTGGGTTTTTCAACAAGTTCTCAATTTTTTCTGTTGTGTATGGATTCCATCTCTTCCATCATTGCTAACATCCATCTCTCAATTTCTTTGCTTTAGATTGCTTTCTAGAAAAAAGATGGAAGCACCTCATTTTTGCACCCCTCTTAAAAGGCAGAAAGAAAGAAAGACCCTAAAAGACAGGTTAAAACCCTAAGGGCCAAAAGGTGACTTTCGGCTGAGCCCAAATTGATTTCCATACCTTATCCCAATGAGTAGAGAATCCCGACACAATTCTAACGCAATTAAGTTTGCATGAATCGGAGCCCGGATGGAAAAAATATGAGCAAAACAGTCCCAGGGGCAAATTAGTCAGAGTTTAAAACGCCTTAATTAAGTTAATCAAGATGAATAAAAAATAAATAAATTGGAGAAGCTTGATTCACCCGAGTGGGCAGCTGAATCACCTCAGCTGTCAACTCAACCAAAAAAGGGGAGAGAAAAAGACCGCACTATATATGCAGTCACGAAGTGACCGCATATAGAATGCGGTCGATTTTTTCGGCCACCGTTCGCGTGAGCCAATTAGCGCAAGTGGTGGACAAAAAGTAACTACACTTACAGTACGGTTCACTTTTTGTCAGTCTGCGCCTGCGCCAATTTGTCCCCTTTTTAATGCTGAAAAGACGTGGCCAAACCGCACATAACCTGTTTCGACCAAATCGCACATAGTGTGCAGTTTCGCCCAAACCGCATTGCATGTGCGGTTTTGTCTCTGTGTTCTATAAAAAGCAAATTCGAACAGTAGACAAGGGATGGCCATTTTCCACTGATCTTTCTTAGTCTCCCCTGCTGGCTGAACCTCCGAACTCCCCTTTTCTTCCATTATCAAGACTTTAAACCCACAAAAACTCTCCCTCACTCGATCCCTTCTCCATCTTTATCCAAGAAAGAACAAAAAAATGACTACTATTGGTGCTAGGAAGTGGTGCTCCAGCCACTATTTGTGCTTCAAAGGAGGTCATACATACCTCCCCAAGGTCTCCAACGCCCAAGGTAATGTTCCCTATGATATTGTTCTTAATATAAGTTGGAATGAGTGTGTTTGGAGCTCATTGGGTTGATTAGTGTTTGTAGCATGCTTCTATCTTCTTCAGTTCTCTCTCTTCTCTTGATTGTGATCCTACAAAGGTAAGTAAGCCCCCATGGTGAGGGGGGACCATACTCATGGTTACAAGGGAAGGCAAGAGTGCTATTTTCACACATTTTTAAAGGATTTTTAGGTTCTATTTTGTTATGATTTTTATCCACACATATGGGGAGTATATTCCCCTTTTGTTGACATCCATTGTATCCCATATTAACCCCTCTCTTTCCATTCTTTAGGTATTTATGCCTAGATGATTTTATACTTGCTTTGAGCATGAGGTTGGTAATGGGGTGTGTTGTTTAGGATAGATTTGTTTGGGTGAGATTACTCATGCATACTGTTTGAAGCATGTGTTCCTCCATACCCCCACTTTAACCTCTTCTAGTTGCTGCCATGGGTAATGAGCATGCTCCTTTTTTACATATATAGTTATACATGCCTCAAACATGCCCTCATTTACATGCACTCTCTCACTAGAATCATGCCAAGTTGTTCCTTTGTTCATTTACCATTTGATCTCCACACATGTGAGCACTCACAGCCTCATGAATGCATATGGCATGTAAGAATGCATATGTCTTCGTCATGATTTAAGGTATGCAAGGTATCCTTGATTGGTAGAGTTTCATTTGTTTCATATGTTTCCTGATATGTGGAGTATGAAGAACCGAAACAGGGACACCTAGGTCCCTGTCCCAAGTTGACTTGTAACCAGGAAGATCCGAGGGACCCGTCAACCAAATTAGACACAACCCCAAATACATTTCCCCATGTGCTCATTCTCCATTTGACACCTCACCCTCTCTCCCCCCATGTATTTCTCTCGCAAGCAATACCTTCCCCATCTAACCCTTTCTCCTTTTCCCCATGTGTTCATTCTCCACTTGACACATCACCCCCTCTCCCCATGTGCCTCCCTTTCTCTCTCCTCCATGTTTCCCTCCCTCATTGATCTCACCCCTCTATAAATAGACCCCCATTCTAACTACCCACACACACACAACCCCATACGGCCACTAACTTGGCTCATTTCTCAAACCCCCTCCCAACTCTCTCCAAGCTCTCTCCTTCTTCTCCACCTTGAACCCTTCTCCCCCCATAGCAAAGGCCCTCTCAACCCTCTAAACCCTTCCCAAACATACCTAAACCCCTTCTTCCCTCATCCTTCTTCACTTTTGGCTCAAGGAGGAAACTTGGAGGAGCATTGGAGGCCAAAGAAAGGAGGCCAAGGTGCTGTCCTAGCTTCAAGGAGTCTTCTACACATCTTACAGAAGGTTCTAACCCTAAGGTGAACTTCCTTAGTGGATGTTACTCAACATATATTGAAATAAAGATATTATGAACACCCTTCTTTCTTTGCCACTTTGAGCATACTGTTTCTATTGTTCCTCCACCCCTTCTTCTTCATTTCTATGCATTCAGAAAGTCCCATGGTAAGGGGACAAGGTTCATGCGGCAAGGAGAGAAGAAAAGGCCCTTTCTAAAATGTTCAAGAGCACCTATCAAGGGCTCCCATTTTTTCTATTTTGTTCTTCATTTTTAGGGGAGCATGTTCCCTTACTTTCATCCATTGTACCCCTAATCCCCCCTAAATCCCTTCTCTTTGAATGCTTTCTTTTAGGTCGTTAATTATGCTATCTAGTATTGCTTTTTTTTTTATACTTGCATGCATGGTTGTAAGGCTTTGAACACGCATCAAGCATGCTCCTCATTCCCCGGCCACCCCCATGTGTAGTCACTGTTTTGTATCACTTGGTATGTCCCTTTTCCCCTTTTCCTCATGAGCACCACACTCATATGAGCATCACACCTAGCAAGCATGCTAGGATCTTCCCCCCTTTCTCCTTGTCAATTCATTCCATCGGCATATAATTTTACCATTTTTCACACACTTTAAGTCACTATCTAATGCATACTTGATGCTATGTTTAACTCATTTTGTATGATGGTTTGCTAACTTGCTCCAATATTTGTAGATGGTTTGGCCGAATAGACCGTGTTCAAGGCCTTTTGGCCACTTTTCTTCTCCTCCCATGGAGAAGAAGAGAGATCTCCCTCAATACCAGAAATAGGGATTTCTAGAATCCCTATCATAGGTCTTGAACTTCTATTCCAAGGCAGGGAGAAGGCCTCAAGCCTTCCCCCTTCTTTCCCCCTTTGTAATGGTACATGAAACACAGTGACCCACAGCAACCCTTAGACCCCTAGGGAGGTCCCTTGTCTAACTCCGGAAAAAATGGAATTTTTGAGCATCTGAGTCCTATCCGCAAACACAAAGTGGACAGGTCTTGCCCGCACAAACAATGTGGGCATGGCCTGCCCGCACCCAGTGTGCGAACAGCACACAAAAAACTCAAAAATCTGATTTTTTCCAAGAGACAATTTTAATCTAACTTAATCAGCCCCTGTTCATCCCTTTGGGCCTCTGGGCAACCTAGGCTCACCTTTGTGACTTGGGCCCAATAAGACCTCTTTGTGGGCCTTCCAACAGGGCCCACACTAGATTCACATCACTCCAACTAAAAGATAAAATCAAATAAAGGGGGACCCGCACTTCTCAAGTGGTCTCCACCAGACTTGAAACAAAGTGTGCATGTTTTAGCTTAGGAATTAGGTGAGTAGACCAAAGATAAAGTTGACTAGAACCAGGGAGACTCGAGGGGCCCGTCAACCGAAGGGGCGGACCCAGGTGTTTTAGGACTTCCCCGGACCGTAACCAAGACCTTACACAGAATCTTTAGCCGCAAATCAGCCTAATAGACAAACCTAGGCACCCAGGTGTCTGCCTACACCCCATCAGGCAGTGGCAACTCCGAACCCCGATTTTCCTGAAAGGAGGCGCTCACTCCCGTGCGCCTCGCGGTGCGGCGTTCCCGACGCTCGCACAGCCTTAGCCCAAAATGACCTTGGCAAAGCTGCTTGTAGTCTCATAATTCTATTCATTCTTTCAGCTACACCATTTTGTTGTGGTCCACCCGGTGTAGTGTAATGTCTAGAAATCCCTTCCGTCTCACAATGCCTTTTAAATTATCAGAGTGTGTACTTCTGTTCCATTGTCCGTCTATAAGTACTTGACATGTTTCCCTATCTGCTTTTCAACCTCTACTTACCATTGCTTGATTATTTCAAATACTTCATTTTTATGTTTCATGAAGTAGACCCATACTTATTTGGAGAAGTTATCAATAAAAATCACAAAATATACATACCCAGCTTTGGACAGAACTGCAGAGGGTCCCCACATGTCAAAGTGTCTATACTCCAACAAGATTCTTGTTAGTATGTTGTCCAATATTGAACCTAACCCTGAATTGTTTTCTATATAAGCAATACTTATAAAAATTAAGTTTAGATTTTTCCCCATCAAGCAGATGACACTAGTGAAGTTCTTGTAGACCTTTTCACTCATATGGCCAAGGCATAAATGCCATATAATGTTATTATTAGTACCCACATCTAATGGAGCTGCTCCATCTATAGCAGTTGTTCCTACCAATGTATTCAAATTACCTTGACATTTCCCCTTCGATGACTACCATGGCCCCTTTAACAACTTTTAGGACCCATCAGCCATTATGAAGGTGAAACCGTTAGATTCAAGTGTACTCAAAGAAATTAAATTCTTTTTAAGTTCTAGGACATGACGTACATCACTTAATGTTCTTACCATACCATCAAACATCCTTATTTTAATGGTCCTAATTTCAATGGTCTTGAAAGATGTATCATTTCTCATTAGTACTGTGCCTAGCTCCATTATAGGGTGTATATGTGTCTAACCATTCCCTATAAGGACACATGTAATAAGAACATCCATAATCCAAAACCCACTTGTCAATAAGATGATTCGTACTTGTGGTGACCAATAGTAAATTACCATTTCCTTTTGAATTGCCTTGTGTAAAATCTGCTTGATCTGAATTAGGAGATTTTCCTTTTGCCATCAGATCTCGTTTTTGTTGATTGCAGCCCCTTTTGAAGTGTCCCTCCTTATTGCAATACTAACACTTTATTTTTCTACCATTCCTCCCTCTTGATTTGGAGCGTGAATCTTCCTCTATTTCCAAAGTTTCTTTGGTTGCTCCTTTCATGCTGTTAACTTGAATCACCTTTTGCCACCAATCATTATGCTTGAGAGCTATTACTTGGCTTCCAGAATGCCTCAGTCTCTAGCAGAATGGCTGTCATGTAGTCAACCCAAAGAATGTCATTTCTAACTAAAAGTGTAGTCACAAGTGAATCATAAGAGTGTGGAAAAGAAGCCAAAAGAAGAATGTCCTAATCCACCTCTTCAATGTTTACATCAACATTTGACAATTGCATAACAATTTATTAAAAACATTAAGATGATCCACCAAATTTGTTCCTTCTTCCATCTGCAATTGATATAATCATTTTTTCACAGACAATTTATTTGTGAGAGATTTTGACATATAAGAGGGTGTTTGGTAACGTTTTCAAACACTGTTTTTCTGTTTTTAAAAACAGAAAACTAAAAACTTGTTTGGTTTTGATTGTTGCCAAACCGTTTTTCAGAAAAACAGTTGAAAAACAACCCTATTTTCAGAAACAAAAAATTTCCATTTCTGAAAACGACGAACTGTTTTCCTTCGATGGCATTTTTGTAATAATTTATTTCTTTTCTCTTCGATCCTTTTACCTCTCGTCCCTCTTCTTCTCACAACTCATCTTCATCACAAACATGACAAGGCATCCATGTAAACCAAGAAAGCAGAAATCAAAGGTATTATTTCTCTCAATGTAAGAACTTTTCAAAGCTCTCATCTCTATATTGTTGTTTCGTTTCTAAAATCATTCTGTAAACCCCAAACCAGATTAGGGTTTACAGCATGAAATCTCTCAGTGGCTGTCTGATATCTTGCTTCATTTCTTTATCAAAAGTTGCGAAAGCGGCGTAAGATCATCGGCATTTGGTAACCCAACCTCCGATTCCATAACTTGCTGCTCCTCATCTCCACAGCTAACATCACCTTCGTAATCACTCATCGACACTTCTTCACCCATCTAACTTACACTCAAAAGCCAATATTAGGGTTTCGGGTTAACGGCCGGGCAATGAGGAATTCGAGTTAGTCATTGAAATGAAGAAATCAGGATTTTCAAAAACAAGATCTCCATGAAAGAACGAAGGTTTCAAACTCATGCCCTCCAAATTGGAAAGAGATCAAACCTAGGGTTATCTTTTGGTGATCATCGGAAGCCGAAGGGGAGATGAAACGAAGAAATTTGCAGAGAACAGAGGCAGAGAGCGGTGGTGGGGAGATATTTTGTTCAAAAATAGGATCTCCATGAAAGAATGAAGGTTTCAAACTCATGCCCTCCAGATTGGAAAGAGATCAAACCTAGGGTTATCTTTTGGTGATCATCGGAAGCCGAGAGGGAGATGAAACGGAGAAATTTGCAGGGAACAGAGGCGGAGAGCGGTGGTGGAGAAATATTTTGGTGAAGTGATTTTGAGTTTTGTGTCAACAACAAGAATAAACTAAAAACAATTCCCCTTTCTCTCTCTCTTTTACGCAGCAAAAGTTTGAAAAAAATGTGTGATGTCTTAGCCCAATATTTTTTATCCTCACTCCATCTTTGGAACATCAACGGTGGATGATGAGATGACTCTTTGGCAAGGGCCAAGAGGAACGCTTGCGTTGGGTTGGGTCTACTTGTAAAAATTAAAAAAATGGTAAAAAGCGACCAATGAGATCTCATATTAGTGCTTATTTGTTTAGGGCCAATCAGTGATAAAGATCGGATTTTGTTAGATCTAGGCTTATTAATCTATACTTATTTTGTAGCCCACGTTGCCACTGAATGTGACTTCAATAATAATAGATAAACTACTATGTTCTGGACTCTGGTTATACTGGCATGGCTAGTTATCTTATACCTTATCATGGAGAGCGATATCATTTATGAGACTTTCGAGGAAGAGGTCAAGCACGTACATCTAAAGAATTATTTAATCATGTCCATTCTTCGTTACGTAACGTGATAGAACGTTGCTTTGGTGTATTGAAAGCTCGGTTTCTAATTTTAAAGCTTATGCCTTCGTACTCTCTTCGCACACAAGGATACATTTTTATTGCAACATGCACAATTCACAACTTCATTAAACATAAGACACAGAGGGACCAGTTATTTGAAGAATACGGAAGGGAAGACTTGATTCTAAGTGAAGGTGGACAGAATGTAAAGCCTCCGGAAGGTAGTTCACAAGCAGTTCAACAAAAAGAAATGATTGCACTTAGAGATAGAATTGCATATGAAATGGCAATAGCTAATGGTGTAAGAGTTGTTTAGACTATAAGTAGGGAAGGAGTTGATGGGATTTATCCTTTGTAATTTGTGGTATAAAATTTTGATTTCCCTTTTTTTTTCGTAGCAAATTTGTTATAGTTTAATAGGCTTGCAGATTGTATAGAATTGCATATATGTTGATTTTGAAAGCTTGAATCATTTTTTTTTATCAATTGTTACCAAATGGGTTTCTTGTCACCTATTTTCAAAAACCCAAAAAACAGTGATTATTACCAAACGGGTTTCTTGTCACTTGTTTTCAAAAACCCAAAAATAGTTCGAACTATTTTTAGTTTTCAAACTGTTTTTAAAAAAAACATTACCAAACGGCCTCTAAATCTTTTCTAATTTTTCCCAACAATTTTGGAGATGAAGTTTCAGTAAAAAAATTATATTTTACCTCTGGTGTGAGAGACAAGCGGATGGTACTTACAACTTTAATCTCAAGTTCCCTCCAATCCTCCTTTTTATGAACTCCAATTTCCTATCTTTCTCTAGTATTGATTTGGATAGTCCTTGTCACTCCAAAATGTCTTTAATAGTACTTTGCTACAAGCTAAAATTATTTTTCCCAACAAAGGGCTCCACCTTGAATTTTCCCACTAAGATGCATTTTCTTGCCATCTTGTTCAGTTAAAGGAAGTGAAGAACTATACGCACTTGTTCCCAATTCTGATCGCTTTAAACGAACCTGGGCTCTGATACCACTTGTTGGAGAAAACCTGTAACGCCCCAGATCCGTGTTGTTCAATAAAGATATAACATGTCTTACGGAGTGTTAGGTAAGGATCTTAATTATTTGTGATCGTTGGATAATCACCTAAACTAAACCATATCAGAGTGCACAATCATACTTTATCTAAGAATTCAACATTCAACTTAACTAAGATCAAATGGTTCAACCTCAATGTATTTTATTACACCTCAAAATTCAATTAATTCAAAAGTTCAATTCAAAATAACCTACTGGTCTAAGGAATGTAATAGTAATCTTCCTCCCTATATGTCTCAGTCGGATCTACCCCAGTAGTCGCCTCACCTCGAGTATCTGAAAAACAAAACAAAAACAAAAGAGTGAGATACAAATATCTCAGCAAGTATCATATGCATGCAGAAAATAGTTAACACAGTTCAAATTATGCATCGATAAATAACCAGTACGATTAAGCAGCC
>CANNZS020000152.1:0-23608 GCA_947561395.2 Buxus sempervirens
AGTCTCCACGTACCCCGAGTGGCTTGCAAATATAGTGCCAGTACCAAAGAAGGATGGAAAAGTCAGGATGTGCGTAGACTGCAGAGATTTGAACAAGGCAAGCCCAAAGGATGATTTTCCACTTCCACATATCGACATTCTTGTTGATAATACTGCTGCACATAGCCTGTTCACATTCATGGACAGTTTCTTTGAGTATTGTCAAATCAAGATGGCAAAGGAAGATCAAGAAAAAATAGCTTTTATTACAACTTGGGGTGTACTTTCCACTACACTATCATGCCATTTGGGCTTAAGAATGCTGGGGCAACCTATCAGCAAGCCATGACCGCACTATTCCATGATATGATCCACAAGGAGATGGAGGTCTATGTGGATGATATGATTGCCAAATCATGTGAAGAAGAAGACCATTTGACCAACTTGAAGAAGGTGTTTGATCAACTTAGGAAGTACAGTTTACGGCTCAACCCAGCAAAATGTGTCTTTGGTGCTACATCAGGAAAATTATTGGGATTTATAGTGAGCAAAAGAGGAATTGAGATTGACCCGGCTAAAGCAAAAGCAATTATTGAAATGCCACCACCCAGAACAAAGAAGGAAGTTCGTGGTTTTCTTGGAAGGATTCAATACATAAGCCGGTTCATAGCACAGCTCACTGCCACCTTTGAACCAATTTTCAAGTTGCTAAGAAAGAACAACCCAACAGTCTGGAATGAGGATTGCCAACAAGCCTTTGACAAGATAAAGGAATATTTGCTGAACCCACCAGTGCTAGTGCCACCAACTCCGGGAAGACCACTGATTCTATACTTGTCAGTTTTGGAAACATCGATGGGATGTGTTTTGGGACAGCATGATGAGACTGGCAGAAAGGAAAGGATAATTTACTATTTGAGTAAGAAGTTCTTAGAATATGAAGCAAAGTATTCCCCTTTGGAAAAGATCTGTTGTGCTTTAGTGTGGGCTATTCAAAGACTGAGGCATTACTTCCTCAGTCATTCCACATTATTGATATCCCGAATGGACCCTTTGAAGTGCCTATTTGAGAAACCGGTACTAACTGGTAGAACGGCGAAGTGGAAGCTCTTGCTTTCTGAATTTGACCTCAAGTATATCACTCAAAAGGCAATTAAAGGTCAAACAATTGCTGATCACTTAGCTGAACATCCCTTACCAGACTATCAGCCTTTAAAGACTAATTTTCCTGATGAGGCAGTTTTGTTTACTGAGGAAGAGGAAAGAGAAAGTTCCTTGCAGATGTTCTTCGACGGGGCCGCAAACATGAATGGAAATGGAATTGGGGTAGTCTTGGTCAAGCCGGATGGTTTACATATCCCAATCACAGTTGTCAGCACATCATTTTTGCACCCCCAAAAATGAAAGAATAAAACCCTAATTGAAAAAGTCAAACCTAAAGGGGGCAAAAAGTTGACTTTTTGATTGGGTGCAAATTGACCACCAAGCTTTATACCATTGGAAAGAGGGCTTCGATACGATTCTAACACAACTGAGTTTGCTCAAATCGGAGTCCGGATAAAGAAGTTATGGGCTGGTCAAACCTAGAATTAGCAGAAATCGACTTTCTGCAAAACCCCAGATCAGCTGTCCAAATTGGTCCTAGCGGAAAGAGCATCTCGACACGATTCCAACACAACCAAATTTGTTGGAATCGGAGTCCCGGATAGAGAGATATGAGCAAAACCGGCTCCGGGGTAGCAGTTTTGCACTTCTACTAAAAGTCCGAATTTGCCGCAAAACTCTGGCTCAGTGGATAGAGAATCTCGCACTGATTCCAACGCCACTAAGTTTGCTAAAATCATACACCAAATGAAAGAGATATGAGCAGTCAAAGTTTCGGAAAATCTGCACATGTGGCAAAAACAGCAAAAAGAAAAGAATCTTCAATTAAAATAATAATATTTTAATACAACACCTAATTAAGAGGTTTAAAATAAAGGAGAAAAGAAAATTAAAAACCAAAGCACGCATGTGCTCAAAAACCAAAACAAAGATCTAAATAAAATAATAAGAAAATCTAAAAATATCAAGTAATTTAGATAATTAGAAAATGATAGATATTAAGAAATAATAAAATATTCAACATAATTTGCTCATGGGGAATACGTGTCCCCTATGAGCTCATGGATGAGCTCATGGGGGATAGGTGTCCCCAAAGCAATTATTAGTCTTTTTAAAAAATAAGGATGCTATGAAAAATAATTAAGTTTTAGTCATGGGGTATAATGACGCTTCATTAGCCCATTTTTGAGGGGGTCGGCTCATTTTCTTCTCTAACCTATCTCTCCCACCTCTCTCCCCTCATTCACCCCTCCATCCCATGGCTGGCCTCCCTTCTCTCTTCCTCCTTGATCCCCACTCAAGAAAAGTTGGTTGCCCCTTAGCCTCTCCACTCTCTCCACTCTCTTCAGTCCGAACCCCTTTCTCCATCCTTTCAAGTCTTAAACCCCATCCAAATCTTGCTCAAACCATTCTCCACCCTTCTCTCTTCATCTCAAGCCAAAAGAAGGGTCTTGAAGGAGTTCTTGGAAGGAGGAAGGTGCTGTCCTAAAGCTATTTTGCTGCGAAAGGGAGCCAAGCTCATCTCTATTAAGGGTTTAAACCCTCAAGGTGAGCTCCTTTGTATATTTATTTAACATATTTGAAGGTATATGAAATCTAAGTTATTTTATTTTTCTTTCAACATATATCTACTGTTTTAATATATCATGATATGTTTGTTCATCTCTCTTACTTTCTCCTCTTTTATACATGCAAACAACCCCTCCATGGCAAGGGAAAGTGTTCGGTAAGTTAAGGAGAGAAAGAGAGGTCTTTTTATGTAATTTTAAGTGTCTTTAAGCTGCTGTTTTTGCTATGATATTCTTTTCCTTTAATAGGGGAGTATGTTCCCTTTTATCTCAATCTAATGTATCCCACGTATAACCCCCTTTTATCCTTTCACTACTTGTTTTCTTTTCTTAGTTCAAATAAGTGGCTTAGGTTGATGTGATGATGCTATAAATTTCATGTAGTACATGTTGTGTTTCATTTTTTAGTTTACTCACATGTGGTATAGTTGTTCTTATAGACATGCATGGAATCCCTCCATCATTCATCATCATTTGGAGCATGCATATAGATCATGCATTAAGACCATATGAGCATCTTTTGCTTACCTTTTCTTGTATGTTTTTACCGTGATTTTGTCCAATTCAAGTTGCTATTTTTTTTTGTCATATAAATTAGTGCTGCCTTCGTTTGTATATATTCCACATGCAAGCTTGTGTCGTTAGGGATTTCATGTACATGTCGGTTGTTGATTTTTTAGACGCTTTATGTATTCCACTTTTTAGTCTAACTTTGCATGCATGTAGGTTTATTCTTCAACTCCTAAACACAGAAAACACACACCCACACATTATTAGAATGAAGTATGCTTCTTTGGGTCCATTTGATGATGCTTATTTACTCATGTGTGGTTGCTGATTTTTTTTTAAGGTAAAGAAGAAGCCAAAACAGGGACACTTAAGTCCCCATTTCTTCGATGGAATTGGTACAAAAGAAGGAAGAGGCAACCCCCAGTCTTCTTCCATTTTGTTCATTTTTATATCCTTCAAAAGAGGGTCATAAGCCTCCATTTGAACCACTGTGGGCCCAGACAGACCCCAAGCATGCCCTAAAGTCTCGGGAATCTGTTCCTTGTAGAAAGAGGTTAAAAAATTGATTTTTCAGGTTTACTGAAAGCTCAGGTCGGCAAACAGGTTTTCTGTGAATAACCGAAAACTTAATTCGGTTAAACCAGAAAATATAATGTGATCGAATATAATTTTCGGTCATGTTGTATCTCTGTTTAACCGAAATATATTTTCGGTTATTCTTAAAGAATGTCAAAAAATGGATTTTTAAGCCTTTGGTTTGTTTATTAATTGTTTTAATGAGACCGGGTGAACCAGTAGGGTTTCCAGGTCGACCGGAAACCCAAAAATGAGCCTTGGGCCTTCCAAGCCCAACTTGATGCACTGTGAGCCTTCCAACGGGGCCCGCATCTAGTCCAGCCCAAACCAAAGCCCGTTTCGATAACGGGTCTAAGGCCATTTGGTTAATTGCCTGTGGGTCAACACCAAGCCCGATGGGCCCTTAAAAAGCTTGAACCCATTAACTATTGTAAATAAAATTAAATCCAAAAGTCAAATAACTTGATCCAATAAAGGTTACCCAATAACCTTAGTTGGGCCTTGGGCTTGACTTAAAGCCCAACTTGGCATCCAATGGGCCTTCCAACGGGGCCCACATCCGACCCGCTTCACTTAAATGGCTAAAAAGATAAAAATGAATAAAAGGGACTTACACCTGCAAAGGTCCCTACCAAACTAAATCTGATACATGCTAGGCTAGGATCAGGGTGAGGAAACTGAGTTGACTCGAACCAGGGAGACCCGAGGGACCCGTCAACCGACGGGGCGGACCAAGGTGTCTTCAGACTTCCCCGGACCGTAACCGAGACCTTAGCCGGAATCTCAAAAAAGCCGCAGACCATCCCAGTAGACCTGTATAGGCACCCAGGTGTTTGCCTGTACCCCATCAGGCAGTGACGACTCCGATTCCTTCCCATTTTAGTGTGGCACCTTACTGGGATGTGCGCACTGCAGTAACGTTGAGATTTCAATGCACAAAGAACATTGCAGAGTACGAAGCATGCATAATGGGGTTGCAAGCTGCTCTAAACCGTGAAGTAGAGGAACTTGACGTATGCGGAGATTTGAGTCTTATCATCTTCCAAACAACCGGTGAATGGAAAACCAAAGATCACAAATTGATCCCATATCACCAGTATTTGGAAGAAATAAGCACCAAATTTACTCGAATTTCCTTCAGCTATATGCCAAGGGCCAAGAATCAATTTGCAGATGCTTTGGCGACATTGGCTTCAATGATCAGTATTCCACAAGGAGTATATATCAAACCACTAGAAATTGAAGTTAGAGATGAACCGGCTTATTGTCTTGTTCCAGAAGGAATACCCGGAGAAGAAGTACCATGGTTCCATGATATTTGGAAATTCTTGAATGATCGGAGTCTTCCAGAAAATGCTACCTCTACTGAGAAAAGGGCAATACAGAGATTAGCAGGACAATTTTTACTGAGTGGTGGGCAGCTATACAAGAGATCACATAATGATATCCTACTTAGATGTGTTGCCAAGGCTGAGTCAGAAAGGTTGATTGAGACTGTACATGGAGGAGTCTATGGACCCCATATGAACATGCACATGCTTGCAAAGAAGATTCTGTGATTGGGATACTATTGGTCAACGATGGAGCACGATTGCTGTATACATGTTAAGAGGTGTCATCTGTGTCAAATATATGTGGATAACAAGCATGCACCACCAAGTGAGCTACACAACATGATCTCACCATGGCCTTTTTCCATGTGGGGGATAGATGTCATTGGCATGATCTCCCCAAAGGCATCAAATGGGCACAGATTCATTCTGGTGGCAATCGATTATTTCATCAAGTGGGTTGAAGCAGCTTCATATGCAAATATCACAAGCAACCATGTTCTTAAGTTTTTGAAGCACAATATCATTTGTCGCTATGGTCTGCCAAATGCCATAGTATCAGACAATGCTTCAAATATTAAGAACAAGGATATGAAGAAGTTGTGTGAGCAGTTTCAAATCACCCATCACAAGTCAGCTCCGTACAGACCAAAGATGAATAGGGCAGTAGAAGCAGCAAATAAGAATATAAAGAAGATAATTCAGAAAATGGTAGTAAGTTACAGAGATTGGCATGAAATGCTACCACTTGCTCTACATGCTACAGGACCTCAATCCAGACTTCTACTGGGGCAACCCCGTATTCCATAGTTTATGGAATGGAAGCAGTTTTAGCCGTTGAAGTTGAAATCCCATCACTGAGAGTGCTAATGGAAGTAGAATTGGAAGAAGCTGAATGGATACAGTCAAGACATGATCAACTCAATCTGATAGAGGAAAAGTGTTTGAAGGCGCTTTGTCATGGCTAGTTGTATCAGAAGAAAATGCCCAGGGCTTACAATAAGAAGGTGAAGCCCAGAACTTTCCAAGAAGGAAATTTGATTTTAAAGAAAATTTTACCATTTTTGGAAGACCCTTGACTTAAGTTCAAGCCAAATTGGGAAGGACCTTATGTTGTCAAGAAGTTCCTATCAGGGGGTGCACTCATCTTAACAGAAATGGATGGAAAAGATTTTCTTGAGCCAATTAACTCTGATACAGTAAAAATATATTTTCCTTGATTGAATATTACTAGGAAATGATCCGAGGCCATTTTTCTTTATTTCCCAAGATTTTAATCCCTAGTCTAGCCAAGTCGAGCCTGTTCGTTTCTTTGATAAACCTAAACTGGGACTTACAGTTTCATACTTGGGCAAAGCTAATTGGGGCAAGAAACAAAAGAAAAAAGGGAAAGAAAAGAAAAAAAAGGGAAAAAAGAAGAAGCAAGGAATAGTGGCAAATGAAAGCCAAGTGCAAAAAGAAAAGAAATCAACAAAGTTTGGGGAATCATGGTTATATGCATCATGACTGTAAGTCCAGTTGACCTATTTTCATGATTGAAAAATTTTGAGCATTTAACGCCCTTTCTTTCATAAACCGAGCCTAGCCTTTATTTCGTCCTATTTATAAGCCCTCGGTGATTTTAGTGTAATCTTTCAATGTTCAGAGTAAAGATTGGTGATGACAGAATGCAAAAGCCAGCCCTAGTGAAAACCGTAACTGGCGCTAGAGGCAATATTGGCAAGAAAAAAGAAAAAAAAGAAAAGAAAAAAATGGAATCGGAGGTTGAGTTGATCATGTTGTCCAAACTTGAAGTGAAATCAGTATGAGCACAGGAGATGGAACAGATTGGGAATAACGGGGTCAATTTTGGAAGAAAAGGCATTTGGGGATGACTCTAAGGGTCCTAGGATAGACAGATCTGATCTCTCCCTATTGCTTGAACCATCCTTTTTGTTATTCAACTTGATTTTAATTCCTTTAATTATGTGTGATTAAGTGTTTTGGACCAAACTTAAAAAAAAAAATTATATTTTGGCTAGTGATGAGAAATCAAATACTTTTCATAAAACCTTTGTTTTTACAAGCATCTGAGAATTCTGAGGTCAATAGTATAAAATCTATTTTTAAATTAAATCCTTTGTCTTTCCACTATTGGAGTTTACTTTTGAACAAAGGTATGAAAAAAAAAAAGAAATGCAGTAAAAGGAGCTAGTCTCTATCTTCCAGCCGCTCCTCAAGCTCCCGAATCCGAGCCACCTGAGCCGCAATAATCCTAGAAGCTCCCTTTGCATCCGGGTCACTCAAAAAGGAGATGACCTCATTTGAAAGTGCTTGGTTGATCCGCATACTTCTAAGGCTAGCTAAAGCATCCTGGTGCTTCTGCCGTATCACTCAGACTTCAAAGCAACGAACCTGCCTCTGCTCCTCAAGCTTCTCTTCCAAAGCAATGCGGCGAGACACCTGCTCGGCAAGTTGCCTCTCCAGATTAAGGCCTTGTATCCTAAGTTCTTGGGCCTCTTGTACCCAAATTTGTTGAAGCCATTTGTGAGATGCTCTCTCAAAAACCAGTGTGTCTTCGTAAGTGGGTGCAAGAACAGTAGGAGGATCCTCTGGTACTGGGGCATGACTTTGAACCTACTCTCTGATCCAGAAAAGGTAGTCCTTCACATGTGACTCAGAAAAGACTAGGCCCCTCATGAAGCGCACGTAGGACCATTCCTTCATCAACCGAGCACATAGCCCCATGGTGGTTGGTGTAAGTGGTCCCAGGAAGTCCTCATATCCATTTGGGATCATGATCCCCTCAGTCCCTCCAAGCTGCCAAAGGACCCTCAAAGGAAGGTAGAGAACAACAGATCTCAAGCCTACTAGAACCATGAAGTTCCTGTCTCTGAAGTTGATCATCGTCTCGGGGTTTAGCTGATAAGTACTACGCTATCTCACCTGATCATCCTGGAGAGTGCCCAAGAAAGTGAACCAACCCTGCTTGCCGCCTTGGATGTTAGGACATCCCTTGTTACTCATCAAAACAAGAACTTTCAATCTTGTGGAAAAGCGTCGATCAATCATCTCGATCTGACTCAGATGGTCAAGTAACCAAAGTTGCAAAAAGAGGGAGTATTTCAGTTTATTTTAGCTTCACAAGAAAGTTGTAAAAAGAAAAAAAAGAAAAAAAGGAAAAAAGAGAAAAGAAAAAGAAAAAAAAAGAAAAAGAAAAAAAGAAAAAAAGAAAAGAAAAGAGATTTTACCTGTAGGATAAGGGCACAAGCGAGAAAGCGCTTCTTCTTCTTGAAATAGCAGTCAATCAAGGCTTGATACATCTCTGCCAAGATCATAGGGGCTAATCTCTCACGCTCCTTAACCTGGCATATTACTGAAATGAGAGCCAGGTCAACCTCATCATCACCCGGTGGAAAAAGTAGCTGGTTGACCACTATCAAAGTCAAAGCATTAAACCGGGCTTGCCGGTTTTCACCCCTTAAGAGTTTTTCAGTCAAAAAAAGTCTTGGATAGGGTCAGCAGTGTTTTAGAGTCCCCTAGGTCCTTCTTCCCTATACCCAAAAAAGTGGAAGCTTCCTTTTTGTAGCTAGGCTTAAGAGGCGGGTTCACCACTTTCTTTGAGAATCTCAGGCTAAGGATTGTTTCAATCTCATCAACTATAGGGGTCATCTCTTTATCACCAAATCTAAAAACATTTAACTAATGTGCGCATGGTAAATCGCACGGCGGGGCGCACGGATTCTCGTGCGTGCCTTCGGGAGGGTAAAATGGTTATTTGGAGTTGCCACTGCCTGATGGGGTGTAGGCGGACACCTGGGTGCCTAAGCTTGTTGATTGGTCTGGTCTGCAGCTTGAGATTCTAGGTAAGGTCTTGGTTGCTATAACGCCCCAGATCCGAGTTACGTAGCGAAACCGTAACTCATCTCCAAGGGTTATCTTTTCCATCCAAGATCGATATACCAGAGTGAAGGAGAACATGAAATGACCAATATTCTACTAAACCAGAGTTAACTACATCACCAGACTGAATAAAAATACAGTATCCCAACTCTCAACTTACATAAATCAAGCATCTACCCGTTGGTATCATCCTTGCTAGGATCTGAAAACAAAACCGGTAAAAACAAAACACGCGTGAGACTAACGTCCCAGTAAGTAGCACAATGCATGATAAAAACAGTTTAGGCAAATCTTTAAAACAATTCAGTAACATGCTTATATACTATACGATCAATCTCTAACAAAATCATGCGAAAAGGCATTTCATTCTCATGTAAACAATACTTGAACTTTACGGATTCTTAAATCATAAACCAATAAACTCAGATTAAACCAAACTCGCTACAAAAAATTCGATTTTTACCGGCGGTAGAGTCCCGCCGGCAAAGGTCAAATTACCGCCGTTAAAGTTTTAACGGCGGTAAATTCTACCGCCGCTTAATATGGAGCCACTAAACGAATCAGCGACGCCTTCAATGGCGGTAGAAAAATTACCGCCGCTATTTCGGAGAAATAGGCGGCGGGAATTTAACAGCGGTCATTACCACCGTTAAATTGCATTTTTACCGGCGGGTATTACCGCCGCTTAATAAGAAATTTTTAACGACGGTAGCAGTTACCGCCACGAATATCATCCATTAGCGGCGGTCGTTACCGTCGCTAATAACCTCACGTGCTACTATATTCCTTTAGCAGCGGTAGTTACCGCCGCTAATAATGTGTATTGGTAAATGCGACTCTGGTTTTAAGCGGCGGTAATTACCGCCGCTTAAAACTTTTGGCTTTTAGCGGCGGTAATTACCGCCGCTAAAAGCCCTTACTTGCATATACAAAAACCATAATTAGGTGGACCGAAAATCCTGTAAAATACCTGTAAAATATCTCATTTCGTAGCAAATTTTATAACAAATGGAGCAAAACAATTACAAAGAAGAAAGTGAATTAAAAGAAATTCTAATAAAATTAAAATACTCTGAACATTCATGTCATATAAATTAAACTAAAGAACAGTAAATTAATGGTTTCCATTAACAAGTGAAATTGCAACTGGTATCAATTTAATAGCCCTGCATGAAAATAACAATGAATCATGCGTCAGTAAAATTATAAGCAGACAAATCAATTTAGCCAAAAAAAAATTAATATATATATATATATATATATATATAGAACCGAAGCTATCTTGTGTTACTCACCTCAAATAATAAGAATTCATGTCTGTCTAGCTAAAATCCCGAGGAGGACTATCATTTGCAGAAGTTTCGCCAGGAGACTATAAATTGTAAAAAAGATCATTAAGTGTGGTATTTAAATATAAAGATGATATGAATTTGTGCTATATGTATTTTTGTAAGGCATTTATATAATACCTGTGTTTGACGTTTACTCATCATGAAGTTTCTAAATTCTTCAAATTCTCTAGCATGCTATGCAACAGTTGCTTCAATTGTTTGTCGTTGTCGCATCTCTTCTTCTAGCCACTCCTCTGTACGTTGCAATTGTTCTCGCATCCTATTAAATTCATCCATATCAACATACCGAGATGACGTACTCGAGGATGCACTACCACCCCACAGCCTAGTGGGCGTGTGGCCTAACCCACAACACCGCACCCTGCCATGTGTGTCATGCCCCATGACTTGAGTATATACATCATCTCGGGCTGTCGAATCTGGCGTGCCTTGTTCCATGATAGTTCGCATTTGATCCTGAAAAAAATATTTATGCAATCATTGAGTTATCAAAATAGATGCTAATAAAGTTATTCGTATGCTACAAGTATACCTACAATAAGAGGAAATAACTTACTATCTTGTCGGCTGCTTCATCATTGATTGGCGTGCCATCTTTTCGAGTATGCGTTTTTATAAAAGTCTCAGCACGGCCCGCCAATCCCTAATGAAAAAATATGGTGTTAATTGATCATAAATCATTTAAACATCCACAAGCAGAAATTAATACAATTTACCAGATTAAAAAGATGAAGAAATATAAAAACAAAGAACACATGTAGAGATAAATAAAGAAAAAATAATAAAAATTTCGACGGCATCTCCCCTAAAAATAGAGGGTTGTCCAGACCAAATTGGTCTAAAATAAAGCCATTCAACCTGAAAAACAAAAAAGAATGCAAAACGTAGCATTCATATACAATCCCCATTCACATAAATATCATATCTTATCATACAAGAAAATAGAAAAGCAACTATACAATTTAGAAGAGATAAGAAAGCAATAAAATAAGATCATACACTATGAAAACCGATCATCAAGTTGATGAGGTGACTAGATTTATAATAGTATATCAAGACATTCATAAGTGGCCATTTGTTATACCTGTTCGTTTCTGACCCTGCCAAAGCTCTTTGTCCCAGCTGTATGATTAAGGGTCTGGTTGGCACGATTAGTTTTATTCCTTGCTGACAAGTTCTGCAACATATAATCATACAAAGTCAATAAACAAGGATGCAGTAGCTTTATAAGACATATTAACTAATTAACAAATTACCTGGGCATTTTGTGAGTTCTAGTACTCTACTATAATTGCCCATTGCTCCTCTACCACATCTGGTGGGCGATGATTTATACGTTCAGCATTTGTTTCGTATGGATCATAATGGTTCTGCTTCAAATCGGACTTATAGTCCCTCCATTTATTATTTATTGATTGTAGGATAACATCACGCAACCTCTCTTCAACCTCGAACTTTTCCTACGGTGCATAACAAATTGAAATTTAAAAGTTAATACCAATTAGCTAAATATGTGGACATTTTTGAGCAATGAACTACATTAAAATTTAGATTATTTACCTTTACAAGTGACCACGCTCGGTCCTTCTCCCTATCTGTGACTTCTCGCCAGCCAAAGTGATTCAAGGGTATAACACGTCCATCGCGTACCAGTGTCCCACAAAAACTAGCCAATTTGGAGGCATTTGGTCCAATTGGCTGCCCCAATTCATCTATATCGATGTTGAACTTTTCTCCAGGTCGAAGTTTTAGTATATCAAGGCATCTAGTAGGACCTCTACCCCTCCTAGCTGGCCCACCCTCTGCCATCTAATAAAATACACTATATGTTGTAGAAAATAAAATCATACAAGTCAATAACAATCTGATTCATCATAAACGGCTATTGTTTGTTAGTTAGTTTAATAGAAGAAAATAGTGTGTCGTATTCAAGACAAAAAATGAGAATGAACATGATCACTACAATTCAAATACAATTCATTCATGGTCATCATCAGAATCCGATCCCTGTTCGTCATGAACAGGATCACTAGAAGATGCGAGCTGTTCTGTACTCGTATGAGAATGAGCATCAACTGTTGTGCCAGGTACGTCTTCCCTTGCCCAACTCAACCCATCAACCTTTTCTTCATTATTTGTTACAAGTTGGGTAGCATATGGCTCGCAATCAATGGGTTGATCATCATTCGTGATCAATTCAAATAAGTCCCTTGGCTTAGTCTTTACAACAACATTCCACTCTTCATCGATTGGATCCACCACAAAGAAAACTTGTTCAGCTTGAGATGCGAACACAAACGGATCATCCATGACATGTTGACCAGTATATAATAACCGTTTGAAGTTCACAAGTGTAAATCCTAACTCATCTGTCTTAATGCCTCTTCCTTGTGTCATGATATCAACCCAATCACACTTAAACAGTACATGTTTAAGCTGCTCTGAATATGCCAATTCGACCACATCAGTCAGACGCCCGTAAAAAGACATATAACTTGTTATTGGATTTTTATCTTTCGTACTAGCGTAGCTAGTAGTGCTTGCTTTTACCACAACACCGCTATTCTGACTTTTTGAGGATTTCTCTTTCTCCATCGTGCAAAAACGATATCCATTACTTATGTATCCCTTGAATTTTTTTGCCATTGATTGTGGCCCCTGTGACAACAACATAATGTCGTCGGAGACGGCACTATTTGATGCTTTTAGTGTCTCGGCCTATAAATAAGGGGCCAAGTAGGTTAAGAAATGCAATATTAAACAACACATGTGGAGCTAAAACTCTATAAATGAAACAAGGTGTCTTACATGTTCTTTAAACCACTGCATAAATTCATTATTATGTTTCTTTTGTATATCATGTTCCCTTGCCCTTGGAGTTAACATCTTAAGAAGGCTTAGATGACGCCTGTAATGTAAAATACAATGATTAATTCAAAGAATATGCAAATATTGTAATATAGAAACAAATGGATGAGGTAAGTAAGTAACGTCTTACATTCGAAAACTTGCAACCCTATCGTCATTGAAAAGCACATAACGATGCGCTTGTGCCCACTCAATATTGGATAATTTATATGGTTGGGCACTTCCAATTGCAGTTTCATCATAGTTTCTTTGCGGCCGATTAGTTTTTGATTCTACGTTAGGTAAGTATCGAGAACAGAATATCATACATTCTTCCGCAATATACCCTTCTGCAATTGACCCCTCCGGTTGTGCTCGATTGCACACATATGACTTTAGGGTGTACAAGTACCTATTATGAAAAACAAAAAATCTTGATAATCAATATGATTCGACGGCGAAATACAAGGAAACACATTTAATAAGACTGTTGTAATACATACCTTTCAATTAGATACATCCAACGATATTGGACAGGCCCCCCTTCCATAGCTTCATTTGCTAAGTGAATTGGCAAATGCACCATAATATCAAAGAACGATGGGGGAAAATCCTCTCCATCTGGCATAATACTTGTGCAATACTATCTTGAAGGCGCTTCAAGTCATCAACTTCACAAACTTTGGAGCACAATTGATGAAAAAAGTTGCTCAACTCTATCAATACAGATGCTACATTCTTCGGCAACACTTTCCGAATAGCAAGAGGCAATAGTTGATGCAGCAACACATGGAAATCATGACTTTTAAGACCAAATGTCTTCCGTTCTTTACTACTCACCCGTTTAGCAATGTTGGACGAATAACCATCTGGAACCTTTATACTTTTCAGCACTTTGCAAAATATATCTTGTTCCCGTTTGTCTAGTGAGAAGCATGCAGTCGGCAAACATGCTTTCTTTCTATCTGGTAACATCTGTGGATGAAGTGCGTGTCTAATACCCATGTCAACCAAATCCAAGCGCGCCTTAAAGTTGTCCTTCATTTTTCCATCAATATTTAACAATGTACCAAGTATACTATCAGAAACATTCTTCTCAATATGCATCACGTCCAAATTATGTTTCAACATAATATCCCTCCAATATGGCAATTCAAAAAATATGCTCTTTTTCTTCCAATTAAAGGGCATCGCTCCTTTACCAGTGTTTTTAGAGTACTTCTTACTGGTATGCTTCCCGAATACATGTGAACTGTCCCGTAAGTGATCAACAATATCCCACCCGATTAATCCTATTGGAGCTTCCCTTGTCTCTGTGGTACCATTGAAGGATTGTTTCTGCTTTCGAAACTTATGATCAAGAGGTAGGAATCGACGATGACCCATATAACAGTGCTTCCGGCTATGACGAAAATACTTAGAACATGTGTCTTTATGACAAGAAGGGCATGCAAGTTTCCCTTTAGTGCTCCAACCCGAAAGCATAGCATACCCAGGGAAATCACTAATCATCCAAATTAACCCTGCACGTAAAGTGAAGACCTCCTTTCTTGACGCATCATATGTCTCAACCCCAGAACTCCATAGGTCTTTTAACTCTTCTATAAGAGGGCGCAAGTACACATCAATATCATTTCCCGGCCCCTTCGGCCCTGGTATGAGTAAAGAAAGGATCATGTTTGGTTGTTTCATGCACAACCATGGTGGTAAGTTATATGGAATCAAAATGACTGGCCACGTGCTGTGGGTGATACTCATTGATCTAAATGGATTGAAGCCGTCAGATGTTAAGCCCAGTCTAACATTACGAGGATCAGAACTGAACTCGCTATTCATAACATCAAAATATTTCCAAGTCATAGAATCCGCAGGATGCCTTAACTTATCATCATCAGTACGACCATCCACATGCCATCTCATATCATCGGCAATCTTGGAAGACATATACAATCTTTGAAGACGCGGCTTCAAAGGAAAGTGCCTTAATATCTTTGCTGCCTTTTTCTTTCCCTTTTATTGGAATGACTGTCTTCGGATTTCCATCTAGAAGTACCGCAAATATCACATTTTTGTTTTTCACTAGTTTCATTCCAATATAGCATACAGTCATTTGGGCACGCATCTATTTTGTTATAATTAAGACCCAGGTCCATATCATCGTCTTGACCCATGAACTTGTTTCTTGCAATTTTGACACAAACGGAAATGTCTCTCTCAACAACTCAAGCGTTAAAGTCAATGACTTATTGCTCCATCCACTTAGGCACTTTATATGAAAAAGTTTAACAATGAACGACAATTTCGTGTGTCTTTTACACCTCGGGTATAACTCTTCACTAGCATCATGGAAGAGTTTCTCAAACTGTGGATTATTACAAGTTGGGGTATCATCTGATGGCCTATGTGAAGAACTCGCAGATACGTCCATTTCATCCTGCACCCCATAAGCTTCTTTAACCATGAGCCTAACTTCATCACCCACAAATTGTGCATCATCTACTATAGGATTAACACGGGGGGGGGGGGGGGGGGGGGTTGTAAATCGAGAATATCCTCCCCATGATAGTACCATTTTGTGTAGTTTTGATCAAATCCATTGCAAATCATGTGTTCGTATGCGACTTCTTGACTTTGATACAACACATTATTACATTTCGGACAAGGACACTTCAACAACCCATTAATAGTTGCCCCGCGAGAACATGCAAACTTGATGAAACCCAAGACTCCATCTTGATAATCTTGACTAGCCCTTTTCCATCCATAGTAAACGTAACCTATTTAGTTAATAAATATAGATACACACCCTTCATCAAAACATAAAGAAATTAACATAATAAATACCTAGATCTTTCATCCACCTTCGATCCATCTATTAGTATGTTGTGAAAGAATTTACCCGTCGCTTTTGAATAAGATTACTTTCTGCAAAACATACTCTATAAATGAATCTAGCTAATAGCAAACGGTACTTATGTTAGTTTTAAAATTTATGCTTGGTTTTACCCATTTAGGAATACCAAATACATTACTTGTTTGTCATAAGATTCATATATTTCTCCACGAATTTCGGCAGCATCTCTGTGCAGTTCTTCAAATACGTAAAGTTTTCTGACTTAAAGTCAATAAAACTACGTATTTGAAGAACAAAGAGATAAAACCAAAATTATAAGTAGAGATACATATAAATCACATGTCAACAAGTAACATACTTGATATCCCCAAACTGTCAATATGACAATCCAAGATGTTACATGTGCAAATCTATGCCTTCATATTTAAATACTAAGAATTATTGCAAACTTACTGCGAAAATGCAATATCTTCAAAGTACACAAAATAGGATGGGCATAGTTATACATGTAACCTCTCAGACGGGTATTTGAATTGTTCCCACTTTTTTTATGAGATAAATAAATATAAAAACAATTACCAGGTTAACCAAAAAATAGAATAAAAAACTGCTAATCATAATATCAATGGTATTGAACAGCATTAGAATAGAAATATCACAACAAGGAACTTAAAGAGATAAATAATGGTTTAACCATTATTTATCTCCCCTAAAAATTTCGGCAGCATCTCCCCTAAAATAGAGGGTTGTCCAGACCAAATTGGTCTAAAATAATAATGGTTTAACCTGTAAAGAAAAGAAGAGTCGAAGCTTTCACATCCATATCCACATGCATATCCAAAAATAGCATTCAAACTATAGTCCTTGGCACTCAGTATAGAATGAATATTTAATATCTAGACAATGACATAAGTCAATGGTATGCTCAGAATTTTAAGAATTACCAAATTTTATTGACTCTGAGGAAGAGGGAAAGAAATCAAGAATTATTGACACCAAAATCAATCACAGTGGACTGAACATAGAAGCTTCCGCAATATGGTCAAGCTAGGAACAATAAATGGCCAGGAAACATACCACAACTGAGTCTCCAATAAAGTATTATGGTTGATAATGTTGAGGCTTTTAACCTCAAACGTAAAAGGATATTCAGTATTTCCATTTGCATGAGAGCCCTTTAATATCTAGACGAGGTATCCACTATTAAGGTTGGATCAACTGTACAAAGCCTAAAAATATTAGTATTTCCAATATACCAGACTCCCAAGTATTTCAAATTCGACCAGTTTTTCTCATGCATGATATTTTCCTTACAATGCCGTTTTCCCCCTTAAAGAGTCTACAACCCTAACACCTTCATTAGAAAATCAAACACATTTCTGGTGCTATAAGTATCCAGTGGCGGAACCACCTTAGAGCTAGAGGGGGCAATTGCCCCCACTAAAATTTTATTTTTTAATTTAAAGAGATAAATAATGGTTTAACTATTATTTATCTCCCCTAAAAATTTCGGCAGCATCTCCCCTAAAAATAGACGTTTGTCCAGACCAAATTGGTCTAAAATAATAATGATTTAACCTGGAAAGAAAAGAAGAGTCGAAATATTGCATTCATATACAATCCAAAAAGAGCATCCACATGTTATATTGATCTAACAAATTAATTAAAGTATATGGAGGCATATTAGACTAAATTTTACAGATTTGAGCTATAAGTCTCTAAAACAAGTGGAAACAAAAACATTATAAGCCATTGAACTTTAACTAGCTAGCAAACTAGCTTTCTAGCAAAAGCAATGTATTGCAAGCCAATGAATATCAAGAAGGCAAAATGGATACCAAAAAAATGGAAAAAAACTATTAGTATCAAATTATAACTGGATTAGAGCTGTGGTTTCTAGGATCCACCCTATAGAGCAGAAGATCTTGTCAAGACAAGACAAGATCTTTTGCTTTCTTGTTCTTTTATCAAACTGGAAGTTAATTTGAGGATAGGAACTTTTCTTTTTAGTTGCATGGCATCATTATTTTGTAATAAGTTATTTTTTCCCTTTCTGATATTTATTTTCCACTTTCCATGTTGTTTTTCTTCTTTTACGATGTAGTGTAATGAATTATAACAAAAGCAAGATTTATGTGACTAGTAGCCTTTCGAATAACAACAGAATTTTCTCGACCTATTAACTAGTTAAGTCCCAAAAAAACATGCAACCAAAGAATTTTAGATTTTTTTTGTATTTGTATATTTAGAGAACATCACTTGGCGTGATGATACAAACTTCAGGTTCTCAGTGTGAAATTGTGTCCAAGTTAGAGTACAAAAGCTTGTAGCAAAATGCTAATGTCAGGCATACAAGAGCTCATCATGGTTCAGCAGATGCAGCTCATCTCAAAAATCAAAAGAAAGCTTCCTTTGATGAGATGATTGAGCTTATTGAGAAGGCAAGGGACAATTTATATCATCATATGCGAAATGTTCAGATCAGTCTAACCATTACATTGCAAAAAGTGACCACAGTATGACAACATTGTTAAATCCACTGAAGCAAACGGCGAAGGGCGACAACTTACCTGTTGAACGGCGAACGGCGAAGATGGCCGGCGGCGCTTGGCGACGGAGAAGATGAACAGCGACGGAGAAGATGGCCGGCGGCGGCTTGGCGACGGAGAAGACAAACGTCGACGGCAGGAAGGTCGGCGACGGCAGGAAGGTCGGCGTCGGCGACGGCGAGCAGCGAGCAGCAAAGAAAAATAAGGGTTTTCGCGCAGAGGGTTTTCGCGCAGAGAAGAAAACCCCATTCGCGCGATTTGGGGATTTATACCCTTTTAGCGGCGGTAACTTATTACCGCCGCTAAAACCCAAATCGCGTGATGGCATTATGACCTTTTAGCGGCGGTAATAAGTTACCGCCGCTAAAACCCAAATCGCGTAATGGCGTTATGACCTTTTAGCGGCGGTAATAAGTTACCGCCGCTAAAACCCAACGTCGCGTGATCGTAATATAATCTTTTGCGGCGGTAAATAATTCCCGCCGTTATAAAGTGTTTTAGCGGCGGTAATTACCGCCGCTCAAAATATTACTTATACTTATGAAAAACATAACAAATATTATTTTCCCCGGCGGTAGGTTTCAATATTACCGGCGGCTCTACCGCCGTACAAAGACGCGCCAAACATTCGCGCGAGAATTCGTGTTGCCGCCATTCTTTTTAGCGGCGGTAGAAATTTACCGTCGCTAAAGACTTAATTCCACGGTGGTATACAGTCCTCCGCCGCTTAAATGTATTTATGGGCTTTTAGCAGCGGTAATTGGTTACCGCCGCTAAAGCCCCGTTTTTTTGTAGTGACTGCAATATCAGTAAAATCTCAGTAACAATCTCATGTCCAATTCGCTCCCTCACGACTTACAGGGAAAGATCTAGCTAGGATCGCTCTTCCCAAGCGGATCACTCAAGCATGAGACATGCATAAGCTGGCAAGTACAACCCAGTCCAACCATTCTGCAAGTTAGTGATCTCTTTCAGACCATCAAGTTAGTGATCTCCATGAGACCATCGAGTTAGTGATCTCCATTAGACCATCTTACGGGTTGCTATAGCACATTCTGAGGTGGATGCAAGTTCACAACCCCGGCCCCTCACGAGCTAGGGTGAACGGCTGTCCACAACCCCCAGAATCGTGTATCACATGATGGACAAGAGTAAAACCCTTTCACACAAATTATCCCAACACTACCTAGCTTAGACATGGATCCATTCTACAACCAAGACCACCAAACCATAAAATAAACCACGGTTAAACAATCTCACAATTCTGAGCTTTTGGGGTGAATTTTTGTTCACTACCCTCAAAATCCATGTCTGTGGTGGATGCAGGTTCACTACCCCTGGCTCTCAATAGCTAGGGTGAACGGCAGTCCACTACCCACAGATATAATATATTATTGTTATTTAAATACCATAGGCCAACTACCTTTTATATACCAATTTACTTAAGTATGCCTTATGTTACACAATTTAACAATGAAACAACTTTGACTTATCCAAACACATGAAAAACCACTTCTAAACATCTTAATGTAAGTGTTATTATATTTAATTATTCACTAAAGATCTCTTTTATATATAAAATGTATACTTCATGGAATAATTTAGGGTTTTCCCTAATTATTTATTTTTCTTTCAAAATGTGCCTAAAACGTAATTATTTATTTGGGATTTGAACTTCTTTGTTTAATTTAACTAAAATCTAAATGAAAATTTAATTATTTAAGTTTTGTACACTAATTTATCAATAAATCTCTCATTTAACTTAAATCTGAATATTTGTTCTATATATATCACTGTTTTTGGATTAAAATACAGTTTTTGTACTAAAAATTACTAACTTTTAAAATTTCTATGCTAGCACTATTCATTCAATTTCTGTGATTAAATGGCCTCCTTTGATGATTTTTCTAGGTCAATCCAGGAATCCTCTTATCCTAAAATTAGTTCCTATGTAATCTGCACCTGGTAAACTAATTTTTAAGCTATTAAATTGAGATTTATAATAATGTTTGCGTAGTTTTGAAGACATCCCAAAACTTCCTAAAACCATTTGCAACTATCCTTTAAAACAAAAACAGAGCATCCGATTTTTCTTCAATCAAAGTTTATATAATGAATCAATTGAAATCAAAGTACTTACATATTTAATAAGTTAAAATATATACTTCAAATCAAAGGAAGATGTTAAACTAAAACATGAGGTTTTTAACATGTATAAAATCAAACCCGAAATCGTAAGCACAAGAACAAACAAGAAAACAAACTACTTACTAGTTCAACCCCCCTTCTTCTTCCTCTTCCCTTTTCTTCTCTTGCTTTTCTTCTCCTTCCTTCTTCTCTGCGCCTCCGCCACTTTTCTTTGCCGCCGCCCCTTTTCTTCTAACCCTTGATGAGAAAGAAAAATGAAACCCTCTGGTTCTCTATCCTATTTATATATGATTTCAAATAAACCAAATCCACTAAACCACTAAGCCACTAAACCGAACCCAACAACCCGCTAAACCATTTAATCGATTATTTGATTAAACCCTTCCACCACCAAAACAATTAAATAAATTGAATCCAAATAAAATAATTCTTTCCCCCAAGTGAAGCAACTCAATTTAAACCCAACTAACCAACTAAACCAATTAAATTCAATTTTACATATAAACCAACTAAAATTAATTGAATACACCGAACCCGCATCAATTTAATCTCATTTACGTAAAACAAACCCACCCGATTAAGCCTTTTCATTCAAATTGGATTTAAGAAATCTCATTAAATCCTTTAATCATCTATTTATCCTTAATTAAAATTTCTTAAAAATTCAGGGTTTTACAGTTGCGGTCTGGGGAAGTCCGTAGACACCCCAGACCACCCCGTCAGATGACGGGTCCCGTGGGTTCCTCTTGGTTTGAGTCAACTCACTGATTTCTCACCCGATTCCTATTCCGGCATGCAATTTGGTTAAGTCTGGTGGGACCACCTGAGTGGTGTGGGTCCCTTTAATTGCTTTTATCTTGCTTAATTTGAGTGATCTGAGTCTGAGTGGGTGGGCCCCGTTGGAAGGCCCACGGATTCCTTGGTGGGCTTAGTTAAGCCCATATGTCCCGTGGTGGGCCTTAGTCTAAGCCTGGGAGGCCCTTTGGGCTTTGGTTAAGTGTATTGATTTTACTTTAGGGTTCAGATTTTAAGATTAAGTGATTTCCATGCAAAAGGTGGGCCTGCACTGGTTTGCGGGCCCCTGGGTGGGCCCCCATGATGGTTGCCAAAAGTGTTTTAGATTATCTTTTTTTAAATTCGCCAAAGTGAGTTGGACATTGGGCTTGGGGCCCGTAGTCCAGATTTGGGCTTGAAAGCCCGAGTTCCTTGAAGTTTAAAGTTTGCACCCTTACTTGGTTTGGTTAATGGGCTTTGGCAGGCCCGATAGGCCTTGGCCCTGGCTCTCAGCCAAACCACACAATTTAAACACATCATTCCACAAAATGGGCTCGAGCGGGTCGCATTGTGTTTGGCCCGCCCGGCTTGGTTAGTTAGTTCACTTATCTTGCTTAGGTTACATGCTTGTATTCCCTTATGTTGGTTGGGCTTGGTGGGCCCCGTTGGAAGGCCTACTAATGTACCGAATTGGACCGATGGTCCATGTCCCATGTTGGGTTTTCGGACGACCCGGAAACCCTCTCGGTTCACTTGGTTTTATTGTAAACATCATAAAAAATACAACCAAATCAAGAAAAATACAAAATGGCATTTCTGCCATGTAGCCGACGCTTATGGTCGGCTACACACACATTCTAATGTATCCAACCATGAAGGTCGGATACAAACTAGTCACAGGTGATCCGAACTGAGTTGTCGGATCACCCTCAACTTGCTTTTTTTGGGGTTTTGGCCTTGGGGTAGTTCTTGTGGGCTTCCTAAGAGTCTTCTATAAGTTTTGTGGGCCCTTGGGAGGACCCACATGGGTTCAGACATGGGGGATCATCTCACTTGATCCCTTTTGGGATTTCTCAACAAGGGCAAAGGGGGAAGGAAGAAAGGCATAGAGCTGCCCTCCCCCATGCTTCTTTTCCACAATTTACAGCAATGAGGTAGGGGTCATGACATCCCTACCTGGGTATTTCCAAACTACTAACCAACAAGCACTCAAAGCCCCAAACAGTTATGCCTCTTAAGTTAAGTAACTCAATCACAAAACCCACAAGTTACGGGGCCAAGAACAGCAACAATAATAAAAAAAGGACAGCTAATATGTACGGATTAAAGCATGCTAAGTGAGAGGTGGATACATGGGGAACAATGGAATTCATGCATGGCACTTGGGGAACTAGTTTGAGAGTGTAAACAGATGAGTACCTGCTGGGACAGCAGCCACTTGGAGGAGATTAGTATGCTTTTGTGGGACCAGAAATAGGGGATAGTGGGATGGGGGAGCATGGCAACAAGATCTTTTGTTCATGACACACAAACTAGGGCATGGTGTGCTACTCATCTTCATTAGGACAGGGGGAAGGGCTGCTGCTGCTGCTGTCAGCAGCAGCTCTAATGACCTTGCATGCTTACTAGTTTTATCATCAAAGCTTCCTGGGATGCCATGAACAGTAGCTATACATGGGAGGGAATGAGTCACACTCACGTATGCACGAGTAAATCATGCCAAGACAGCACATGCTCAGGGGGAGGGGATCATGCATTCTTGGCTATGTGACCAGCAAGCTCAAGGGAAAGGGAAGCATGTTAAACACATCAAAAAAGAAGTAAAGGGGGAGAAGGGAACATGCATCCATGCCTCAAAGAAAAGCAAGTTAAAAGGAAAAAGAACATGGCATATGGATCAAAACTGCTAAGGAGAAAATGTGATGCTGCTGCTGCCGCCAACAGCAACCTCAAAAATACCTCACCCACTTACCATCTTGCATAAAAACAAAAAGAGAGATCATGCCCATGTTCGAAGGTACATGCTCCATACTAAGTAAATACACCAACACATGCAAACACACACATTTCACCATCATTTACTATGCCCCAAACAGCAACCCATTCAACAGAAAAAAATAAACCACGAAGAAGG
>CANNZS020000153.1:0-24334 GCA_947561395.2 Buxus sempervirens
GTCAACTACCATAGTAGCCTCTTTTCCTGGTAGTGATGAAACTGCGATCCCCGCCACTGATGCTTTCACTCGATCAACGGGCTCTCTAGCTGCCTCTATCACTTGAACCCTTGTCTGGAACATTTGCTCGATGATGGTCTATCCGGCGTATAGGTTCGTACGGGAGATCGTACTTACTAACGATGGGCAGCACGCTCGCTCGCATTCCCGTTCTATGTGATGGTCCACCAAGGGCACCGCATTTGTTTCATTTATGGTCCTGGCTTGTGGGGACTGTGCGGAGCAAGCCTACACTGGGCGCACTCTCGGTTTCATGAGTGTTCATGTTTGGTTCGGGGCTTAGCATCTTCTAATGATTGTTCTATGGTGGGTGTCGTGCTTCTGTCCGACCGGCTGAGATAACATTTTATGGGCCGGTATCACGCTCGCCGGCGCCTAAAGGCGCCCCTCGCTCCTTCATATGAAGAAGGTTCATCCGAGCAAGATGCACTTTCTAGGGCTCTGTGGGCATAGCTTGATGGTCACGTAGTTACGGATGGCGGTTTTTATGTAGTAGCCGGTCACACGGATTCTGTCTCGCGAACGGATCGCGGGGCTACCACTTATGTCTCTTATGCTTGCGGAGTTCAGGTTTCTCAACCACGGGGTAATGGCTCTATGACCACTGGAAGGTATGCTGTAGGGTGCAAAGGATACAGCAATGGCTATTCAACTTTATCCCCGGAATGGGTCCCAGGTCAACTGGCTTAGGCACTGGATTCGGAACCACACGAAGAGAACTTCTATACCGTTTGTACGTATCACAACTCGTCTGTATGGCATGGTTCTCTGTGCCATCTGAACTGCAGTGGGTGGGGAATGCAGAATGGATAGCAGGTTCTTTCGAATAGGAGCCCCGGAAGGGATAACGCTTCTGGGGTGGCAGTGGGTTGAGTGTTACATGGGAAATAGAGGAAAAATAAAATTTATATGGGAAATAGGGGGAAACACAGGCGAATCGAAAACTTTTGTTCCGAGAATGAGACGGGATCGGCCGAAAAGGGAATTGCACCGAAAAAAGCCAGGGAACTCTCCAATGCTTTCCTGCGTTGCAGAGGGATTAACACCCCAGTGTCCCTCTCCTTGCTTTAGTCATTAGGGCGAGTGCTCATTATTCCGCCCTGGGCTCCCTCATCGAAAGATTCCGTGCAACCAACACATGGTTTTTTTACTGACATGAGATGGCTCGGAAATAAATAATAAATTTATTCTTCCGAATCTCATTTCTTTCTATAGAAAGCCGTGCATTTTCTTTGCAGAGGTTCCGCGAGGTTCAGTTAGAGCTCCGAGCGGATGGCAGCTTTTGACGAGAATCCGAGCCGGCTCGTAGCTAAATTTAATGCCATCGTACCTTCCTTCAATCAAATTCATATGGGTCGGGTTATTTAAGAGACTTCTTATGAAAAGGAAAGCTTGAACATGGTGAGGGTGCCTCTACCCCAGCTCTTGGCTATGTATCTCGAACTTCAAAGTATGTTGCTGGCTTTGCTCGATCCACCACTGCTGGACCAAAGAAGGGTATGGCGGCGCATGGGTAATTGAAGGTATGGCGGATTATACTGAATCAACCGTTGAACCAACTGCCGCAGTTCCTCCGCCTATGCTATTGGTGAAAATGCTACTGCTAGAGACAGGATCGACCGCTTTTTCAACGGCTTAATAATCAACAGAAAGGGTCTTCACCTAAATTTGCTGCTAAAGGATACGCTTCCCCCGCTGCCGGATATGCTACTGGAACCACCGGACAAGCCGGAGAAACTACTACATCCCGATCACGCTCACGAGGATCTGGACATGGATCTGGCTATGCGTCCGGTTCTACTGGGTCAGAGACTACTGTGGCTGGATATGGATCACGAACTGGAACCGGTCTATCTGTGCCCATGCCTATGCAGCTGGGTATCAATATTGATATGAAAGGGATGCTATGCCTGGATGGATTGTGCAGGAACTCTGAACACGCTAGACTATTACGGGTGCTTTTCCCGCTTATGGGTTAGTAGGTGCTGCTGGGTAACTATGTGCCTCTCGGTCAACTGCCTACGCCTCTACCTATGCACGATGCCACCCGTGCCTATGCCTCTGCGACCTATGCCATCCCTGCTCCAGGGGCTACCTCTCTCAGTTGGGTAAACCGATACCTCCACCTCTACTTATGCCGCACCTGCCCCTGCCTATGGGTTACCGGATGGGTAATAGGTGCAAGAGAGATTCTGTGTATCAGCAATCTGCGCATCTCCCCTCTACTGAACCTACTCCGGAATCCACTTAGTTGCCGGAATCACCTGAATGAGGGGCTACTTTAGGCTATGCTGCTAGGCACGCTCCCGAACTAGTAGGGCTGCTAGTGAAACCGGGTAAGGGAAAGCTGGGACGGGCGAAGATGCTATTGGTGGTACTAGTGCTTATGGGTCCACGGGAAGGGCTGGATTGGATCTCGGTCCCGGAAGCGTGGGTCCGGCTATCGATCACGAGGGTCTAGATAGGGGTCTCGATTGGGATATGGGTCTCGAACGGAAAAGTATGCTACATATGGAACTGCTCCAGCCACCTATGCTTCTGTTTACAACTCGGATGCTTCCTTTGCCTCTCGATCCCTTTTATCTTTATGGACCTATGACGCCATATTACATAAGTGAAAAAGCTCCCATCACCCTTTGCCATGCAATGATTTTGAGAAAACTCAGATCAATGTATCAATAATGTCATACCACTTAGTTATCTGAAAGTTATCTTGAATCCATAGACCATCTAACTTATATAGAATTCACCTATAAAAATATGAAGTTTCTGTTTCAAAGCCACGGGATCCTACAGACTGTAGTCATACCGCCATTATGAGACAGAAGTTCTCTGAACAGCAAACTATGTTTCATAGGTACTTGTACATGTGTCAGAGTTTGACATATAGGGTCTAGGGAGTTTTCTCCTCGTACGGCTCGAGAAAGAATGATTCTGGTTCTTTCTTCCTCGCGAGGAACGGGGATAAGTGGAATTCGTAAGTCAAGCCGGGGGGGAGTACTCCTATGAAATGCTCCGTAGCCTTCCTTAACCAAGAGGTTGGTCCGTGAGTCAAACCGGTATTCAAAGAAAGGCCCGTTCCGGAAGTCTTAACCAAGAGAAGAGGTCCGTAAGTAAAGCCCTACTCTTTGGAGAGCTGCGGAAGACCTAGATCTATTGAAGAGCTCCGTCAGCCCCCGCAGAGGATATCTTTCAAAGGCCCACTCCGGGAGCCAACATGTCCCGTGTTTCCAAAAGATGAGTTCCAAGCCTTCGTAAGGTGTTCCGTGGATGGACTGCTGAAGAATTCCGGAACTACGAAAGGTCAGAGGACGTCTATCAAGTTCGTCTGGGAGGACGAGTGTAGTAGACTTTAGAGCTAGCGTCCCAAACCGTAAAGTAATATAAAAGAAAGCTATAGACTCGCTACGGGGCGGGGCCTTCGTTCGTCTGGGTAGAGGAATTGGTCGTCAGGCTAAAACCTTTCGACTTCAGGTATCCTGTCCCCGCCTAAACTCCCTGGCCTGGCTAGTTTATTTCCTGATGGCCTCCTGTTCAGGAGGACTCGCATATCGGTATCTACGGAACCCCAAACGAAACGACCGCTTCGCTAGGAAGGAAAGGTTGACTTCACGACTCGTCTCCTTAGTCCCGTTATAGGGACTAAGTAACTTCATCTCCTTCCCAGTCCAGTTTTCTTTAACTGAATCATTTTAGGGGAGGGGGAGGAATGCTTTCTTTAATGAAAATTAAGGTAGTTTTGAAAGTTCAGTCTACGGAACTGCACTGGAAGGAGACGAGGTAGGGGTACGGAACCTTTTAGAAGCCCCTGGCTCCACATTAGAGCTAATGGCTTTCAGTCGATTGTCGACGCTAAGAATGTGGTCGTTCAAAACAAAACAGAGTACCTAACCTCCTCCACTCCCCCGTATACCACCTGCTCACTGACACGATTGGCGAGAGCTATCGATAGAACAGCTACCATACCACCGGAAGAGGGCTCCCGAAACTAAAAGCCCCTTAGTAAGCTCCGTAAGCTACCCAGACAGCGCCTGCCCCGACCAGACAGAGAAACCTTTCTTTTGCGAACCAGCCCCTACCAATAGAAAAAATAGTAGCAACTGCCTCCGTCTCTGCTGCCTCTTTCGACTTATACTGATAGGGGCGCACCTCTGCTATTGGTCCTGGATCTCTATTGTAACGAAAACACAAGACCTGTTGCACACCTCAACATTTTCCACCCAGCCCCGGCCTAGATATGCATCCTAAGGTGCAGTGCCTATTTTATACATTACTTGAAGTTGAATTGGCAGTTGCATTTGATCCAGTTGACTGAGGGTATCAATCAAATAGTCGCATCACCGGCAACAACCTTTTTTCACCCCACCACCGGATAATCAAAAGCATGACGCTCGCCGGGTGAGAGCTTCACGACATCCACTTGTTGCGTGTGAACGGCGTCTTACTTCAGTTCAAGCTCGAGACCCGGTTGATTTCCTCATAAGCAAGGACAGTTGACCGTCAGTGGCAGAGGCGAAAGCTAGGGGTAATGAGTGAAAGCTGCAGTGACAGTGAGCCACCTAAGTAGCTTTAACCACCTATTGTAGCGCGTTAATTAGTCCAGTGGTTTACCCGGTTACAGAAGCATCACCAATAGTTGACTATCATCAGTGAATGATTCTCTAATAATGCCCGAGCGAGTTAGATCAGAGTTTACCCCATTGATTCTCCAATAGCGGATCCTCCAGTGACGGATCCCGTGTTAGTTGATGACCTTGAATCCGTTTCCATTCCAGTCATCCAAAACATGCTGCAATGAAACAATACAAATTATATTTGAATATATATATTATATATATATAATATATATTATGTTATGTGAATAGATTGCTCATGAATGCAGATATCAGCCCCCTCCATTTACTTTATCTTTTTCATCCATAGATGGGGAGGTCGCACCCAAACTACTACACTCTAAGAATCACTTCTCTCTCAGTGAATCCTTCCATTTTGAGAGCGAGCATCACAGTAAGAAGCGAGGGTGGTCGTAGATCAGTTGCATTTGTCTCTCACGGACTTCCTGGAAATGAGCAGGGACATGTTGGGCTGGATTAGTTTTAGGACCTCTGTAGTAACCTGAAAAAAGAGGCAATGCTGAATTGAATAGTGGCGGTTCTGCCACTTCTGTAATCCACTGTCGGAAGAAACTCATCCTCAGTGCAAGGGTCCAGTAAGACCACTCCCTCTTGCGGCTCATAGTCCGTGTCATCTGAAGATGCAGAAGAAGTACTATCTCCGTCATGCTCATCATCTGAACTAAAAGGACAAAGATCTTCTGCTCGCGTTCCATCTCGGAGATTTCTCATGACTCGTCTCCCTATAGTAAGAGTATTCGATTAGCCCAATCATGGACCACCCGGGTTGGAGCCAAGGCCGCCCTGCCTAATAGGGCGTCATATCCTCCTTGTGCTTTGTCTAATACTGGCAAAATTAAAAAAGGTTTCTTTTAGAAAGGAAAAAAAAGACCTTTTTGTTGAAGAGCATACCAATAGGTTGTACTCCCCGCTGATCCGCCATCCGTAACTTGAATGGTGATGGCAAAAAGGTTTGTTTCCCAATAGCCTTCCAGGATGCTTCAGTAAGAATATTCACCCCTTAGCCACCGTCTATACTGTTAGAGTGTGCTTCATAAAGTGCCGCCCATCTCCATTGCTATGACAGCCTCTCGGTCCACTCGATAAAGTGGTCTTTCTATTGTTGGCACAGATGCCTCCTTTGAATAAGGGATACCATTTTAACCAGATGGTACTAAAGCTGAACTAGCAGTGGTGGTCCTGTTCTTGATCCAATGTAGAGACAAGTTCGTTATACCTGACTCGTTTAAGAAGAGAAGAAACAATCTTGATTCAATAGGAAAATTAAAAGGGCAAGGCAAAAATTCTTGTTTTCTCTGCTTCTTGGCACTGGCTGGCCTAGTGTTACCAATAGCAATACCAATTGCTAGTCTAGTAAGATTGATTTGCTTTGCCGCGACTTTCTATATGAAAGATTGCATTGATAGTGGTTCTCAGATCAAAGGTTAGCCAGTTTTTTTCCCAAAAGCCCCCCAAAGCACTGCTGATACAGTGTATTGATAGGTCTATGAGTACTCACCTAGATAGCACTACTAATACAATCAAGAGGTACTGTATAAATATAGTCTAGGAAAGTCGATTGGAAGCTGAAAAAGCTATTTAGCCCGCCTCTTCTTCATTCAAGGCAAGGCTCTCTATTGGCTCTGCCACTACTTCAGTTGACTGAACTCTCTCCTGACCTGAGTCAGTAAAGTGATATACTAGAGTGGGCTGGCTTCCCCGCGGAAAAAAAAACGTTCCTTCCACCTTAGGCTAGCCGAGACGTAGCGTAGGGATTATTGCCTTGCCTTGATCCGCTGCGAACTCTTTTGGACTCCGGATTTTCCAACATTTGTGTCAGATCTAATGAACGCGGAGCCCTGCTTCTCTGCACGCACCATCCGCCTGTTCCGAAATAAGACAGTCGGTTCGTATAGATAGACTGGCGGGATAGATCACTGGTTTTTCAGGGCCGGCCTTCGAACCAACCTTTTAGGACTCAAATCTTAAGCGCTCCTTTCCTCGTCTAAAAAACAGAAGCAGGCATTATAGAATCCTACCAAGAACCGGCATTCCTACTTTCACTCGAGCAGCCGATCTTTCAACAGCCGATTTGTGAACAGACAGGGCAGGCTGGCTAGGAGACATCCGACTTGCTTACCGGAACTCCTTCTTTCAAACAGCCGATTTGTGAACAGACAGGAGAGAGGCTTACCTACTTTCTAAGAAGGACAGACAGGACGGCATTGCTTCCCTGGCTTGCTTACCTGGAATGGAAGACTGAAGCGCTAATGCACTGATACCAAGCCTTTAGAAAGATTCATTGACCGGATTGCTTTCTTCCTTACCGCCCTTCCTTAAGCAGGACCCTCCCTTCATTCCGGAGTGAGGAATGGCATGGAATATCAGCTTGTCTTCCCTCCGCGCTCCCCCTTATTTTCCCAGCATGGTTCTGCTGAAGTGGAGGCTCAATCTCTCTCTCTCTAAGCCACTTCATTTTGAACCTAGGAAGGCCCCCTTTCCCTTTCGAAGCCTGAACTCCGGGGTGGAGGCGTCACCCTTGGAAGCGAAGAAGCAGGCTAGCAGTTCTGTCCAATCGGACTGGCAACCCGATTTTCCAATAAAAAGAGAGCTCTGATGGTTATCTTGTTATAAGCTTTTGGGCTACTTTCTGCTTCATTAAGTGCAACTCCAGTGAAAGTCGAAGGTAAAAAGGCTGCGTCCCAGGCGCTAAGTCTGGACTGCCACTGTGTACTTTCCCACTTTCTGATGGTCTATCACTGGATCTGGTGATATCTTATGAAAGAACTGAGCGAGGTTAGGACGGAAGTGGTTCGGAGCCGGATAAATAAGGCATACCCTCGTATTGTCAACCCGGTGATTAGCGAAAGCGGGTAGCTTGCCACTCTCTGGTCTCATCCAAACTAATCACGCAGGTGGAGGCTAGACCGTCGGTAGTCTTTAATTCGGACTTTCCTCACCTTGTCCGAACCCACGAGGCCGATCTCAACTCGCCAGGCAGGGCTGCTGGCCTAGATCGTTATAATGATAGTTCTAGGGCACTATCTCTCTTGGAGGATCGGGAGCTGAGCAAGCCAGTCTCGAGCAAAGGTGACTCCTTTCGGAAGCGGAGGAGGGGGTAGGAGTTCTACCCACCCGAATGGGCAACTCGCTTTCTCATAGGCAGATGGTCCGCTTCGTTGAGGCGGGACCTGGAGGAGGCCATACCACGAGGAAAGGCCCCTCGTCTGGTTCTAATCGGCACTCCCATCCTGACCGAAGCCCTTAAGGACATCGTACTATGATCAATAGCCTGGCGATCCTTGTGCTTTCAGTAAATCCGTTCCCAGTTTTCGAAGATGTATCATTGTACCTCATGAACCGCGTTGGGTTGGTTGAATGACCGGGAAATCCTGATCGAAGTCCATCAGTACTTGCTACCTGTTTCAGTTAGCGCTTCCGATTCCCAGATGAGGTGTGTGACGTGGTATCCTAAACCAAGCTCAAGTCTAAACCCTCGTCCGTGTGGATAAAGAAAAAGAAGGACCTATGAAAGAACTGGTCGCTTTCAGTAAACCTACGTCAGTGGGAGATCGGATATCGTACCCGCTTCGAATCCGGAATCTTGTAGATTAAGCTCTTCGGTTAGCGAATGCGTCGAGCTTGCCACTCGTACGTCCTAAAAAAAAAAAGGGCAGTTGAGGCGACACCGACGGCCGCCTATAGGCAGGAACCCTCACCCTTCCCATGAAATCCATAGGCCGATCTTAAACATAGGGGACCGAATTCGCTAGGTCCTTAGAATGAGGGGCCTAGTGCCCGGGGTATCCCGGTGGATCGAAAGCCGCAGCCATCCGGTATTGAAAAAAGGTGACTGCCTCCTTTTGGAAGCGGAGGGGGAGGCTAGCATTGAATACGAATAAGCTCTTCTTTCATTCATTCCTCTTGTTCAAATGCTTTCCCTTCTCTATGGTAGCATGGTCTTCTCTTAGGGTTTCTCTTGGATTCGGAATGGGAGCTGCACGTTAGCACTTTACTTTCTTACTTTTTCGTCATAAGAGGTCCTGTCTCTTTGCTGTTTTAGCGGAATAAGCAGTCTTGGTGCTTTGGGCGTGGCACTAGTCTGACTGTGCTTTCCTAGCCAAAGGCTATTCTTAATCTGATCTTGCCAGGAAGAAGGGCATCCAACAGGCAGAGTTCTTTTTATGTAATATTATTATAATAATAGTCTATTTATTAATTTTTTAGGAATCCATATAAATAGACTGTTTGGCTTAGTGTTCGTATAAAACTCTAAAAATAGGTTGTTTTCTTGCAATTGAATCAAAAGGAACTGTTCTTACCTCAAAGGGAGTGCAGCCAGTCTATCCATCATAAAAAAATATAGGAAAGTAAGCCCTCTCCCTTGTCAACTCCGAACGAATGCTTAGTTAGCCGTGAATGAGAACTCTTGTTGCTTGTTGGCAGGTAGCTCCATGAAGGTTAGCTCGAAAGCGAGTTCTTACTCTTTGACCTTCTGCGGTACGGCTATTAGTCTTATTAGAGTCAGTAGCTGGGAATCTCTTCTTCCGCCTATTAGCGGTGTGACTGTGACTTTCTTCTTGAAAAGACTGCTTTCCTTTGAAAGAGCTGTGGGCATAGCTAAACTTTCTCAAATGCGGGATCGGGATTTCCTCTTGATGCGGTAGAAGAGGTCTAGTCTAGGTCAGTGCTTTCTTTTGCTAGATAATATGTTGTTGTCGGCATAACCGATGCAGTTAGCTCAAAAGGGAGTTCAGTCACTTCCGGATCCGGATTCAATGATTGTTGAGTGAACGAAGCCAAGTCAGTAGCCAACCAGGGCTTGAGAGATGCGAAACCTTAAGTGGCCAAGAAAGGATGAGTGCCGCTTAACTGACAGTTTTAGGACTGAAAGAAGGCGGAACATGGATCCGTACGGGGAGAAGAGAATCTAGGCTCTCTAAACTAGACCGATTGGACAGCTTTCAAAGGCGTAAATAGCTCTATTTGACCTGACCTAGTTTCAAAGGCTTGATTGCCCCTTGGGAGAAGTTGAATCAGGGCAGAGGGCCTATTTGTATTTGATTTGAACTAATTCGAATCTCGTGACCCATGATCCTTAGGAAGGGCAGAAGGGCTCGATCCCAGACCAGGCTACGCTCAAGGCGATGGATGACTATCACTTACTCTTTTCCCTACGACCGAGTGAGCAGCTGTTCTTGCTGTTCTTGAATCAGTTGCATTTGATTTGGGAAGGTGGTCCCGTATCGGTATTCAAAGTCAAAGTAGTTCCGGAGAAAGGCTAAATGGATTTAGGAGCGAAATAAGCCGGCTATCCCCTTCTTAATAGACGCTGGCCCCGGCACCGGCTCGGGGTAAATCCAAGTAGCAGCAATCAAGATACCGGGCTCAAGGCTAGATAGAAGATAGGCTATTCCTCTTACCGTACTCCACTTTACCAGGTGGGAGATCGAGTGTGGTTAAACTAGTACTAATCCCTAAAGTGAAGGGAGCTAGACTCTGCTCAAAGTCCGAATTGTCAGAACTCTGTAAGTCTGTAACTCACCTAGGTTTACCTGGGTAAAAGATTGAGACAAGACTCTACTGTTGGCCCATGACAGGATGTTTAGTCCAAGTCGAAGGACAGTAACTGTAAGTGTTGACTATTCCTTACCGATTAGAGGGGTACTCCTTTTTTTTGGGGGTCTAACTAACCTCCAGGAGTCAAATGAGGAACCTATAAGACTAGGCACACTCCGTAGAGTGCGAAAGCCTTCCTCCTAAAACTGTTAGGGCGATCACATCAAACTAACTTGGGTTGGGGGAAGTATGTTTGGGGGGTAGTTCCCTCCATACAACCCTAATAAGAGTGTTTGAACACTCTAAGGCAATGATGGGTCCACTTACAAAAGTGATCCTCATTGTCTATGATGACCTTACCAAGGAAAGTAGCATAGTTTCATGGCTGTATGCCAAAAGAGTTATAAAACTGGTTCGCCAGTCTGGTCTGTTATTCACCGCTTTGTACCAAAAACCGTGTTCTTCATCACTGCAAAGGGCTTATGCGGGAGACCGTCCAACCGGATGTTTACCAGTTCCAGTCACTCTAACCAGGTCGGGATATCCCCGTATCATTCCTTCTTTTCATCGTAAATTGATGTATAAAAAAGATGAGCGAGCGGATGCACTGGTTCGCTTGTACTTATCCTGGTTTAGTTTGTCGAAGTGAATTCCTTGTGCTAAAAGGAAGGATTCTTCTACTTTTAAGTCAATAACCTGTGAGTGCGAGGATAAAGAATCCGTGATGGAGGTAGTTTCCGATATTAAGACAATAGGGAAGCTACTCCTGGTAAAAGCAACTTGTTTACTTGTGGCGTGGATCATAGTACCAGAGAGCACAAAAAGCGCATGTTGGGATTTAATGAGGGGTCTCTTCCTATTAGATACCTGGGGGTCCCCCTTCTTTCTTCCGAGTTGAGGAAGGTTGATTGTATTGCGTTGGTGGACAGGAGAACTTCCAGAATAAAGAGTTGGACATGCAGATTCCTATCTTATGCTGGTAGAGCCCAACTGGTGAAGACTATTTGATTTTCTATTCAGATGTATTGGTCTTCCCACTTCATCCTGCCTAAGGCGGTCATTCAAAATAGTGAGCAACTTTTAAGATCCTTTCCTTTCGCCAAGACTGTTAGAAAGGATGTCAAAAGGAAGAGGTAGAAACCGAGGGATAGTGAGTTGTTGGGAGGTTCCGTTCCCCTGGGTGATCCATTCAATTAGTTGCAAAAACAGGTCTAGATAGAAAGTGAAAAATCCCCCACTTCTAGAGATGGATACGACCAACCAAGGCACGGCACTTCGTTCTAAAGACAACAGATGCTGCCGCTGCGAGACAAAAAAGTGGCTCCTCGGAATAGCAAGCCAGGTGTGATAGTGTTTTCCGATCGTCGTGCGGAACTGCTGAAAGCTTAGTTCACTTAAAATAACTTACTCCACTCGGCTGAGAGATGCCCATCGATCACTCGAAGCTCCACCAACAACTCGTGGCTCAGCCTGTGATGAAGTAGATCGAGCTCACTACGCCCTACGACAACAGCACGGATAGCTTGCTTGCCAGTCTCCAAGGGGTTAGACTCACTACATTCCAATAGCTTTGACTCCCTAACATTGATTTGATTCCCGGCAAGAAAAGGTATGCGCGTGCTAACGCGCAACGGCTTTCGCGCTAGCGCTCAGGAGTTGCTTGTTCCCCGAACCGTAGTCTACCTACTTATATTATTCCCTAACGTACATATGTACCTAAACCATGCTCCGTAAGCGAAGTTAGCGCATCCGTTTTCTTGGTCCCCTCCATCGCCGGGATGTTTGTCTTTCTGTTTTAGCCGCTTCTAAATAAGTGTCGAACTCTTACTTACCGCACAGCGCCCTGTTCTGTTTCTTGTGATTACAGTGCGTCATGGGGTTTGGGATCCTCATTCTTTAGTCGGAGCAATCCGATTATTAGTCGTCGGCTCAATCCGAGTAGTCCGAAAGAGGAGAATGACTGGATTATGACTTGGTGGTACCCATTTCTTTGAATTCGAATTATATTATCTCCTTCCATTCCATACTTCACTTCGAAAGCTGCTAGTTCGGGGCTATTTCACGGATAACTCCCTCTCACGGGCAAGATCATGTACCACGAGCAGCGTCCCAGTGCTTTCGTGCTCTTATCGCAGCAATCCCGGCCTCCGAACTACCGGCAAAAAAGAGTGAATTCATGTTTCGCATTCCCAGGCATCCATTGTTGGGCAAACAAAACCAACCCGAACGAGTCAGTCAAGTGTCGGTTCCGTCAACGATAAATAAGTGCATTACTACCGGTCAAAGGAGCTCCGATTGTAGCTCAGAGGAGATGCTATAATATATTTTAGAAAGAGGGCATAAGTAGGTCGCATATGGAACATCAATAGCTTGAGAAATTTCCTTATTTGGGCATTCCGTCCAGTGTGGGAAGCCATTGGGCTATGCTATGGCTAAACGGATACGAGAGTCGTGGAGCAGTTCATAATCGGTAACACAGTGTTACCCCGCACAGGCGATATCAGAGGAAGCACTATATTGATTGACACCCAAAAAGGGGCGATCAGAGGAAGAAGAACTATGTTACACCACCCGAAAAGGCACCCTAAACGAAAGAACCACTTTCGCAAGCAACAAGCGGCGATCAATAAGGTGGTCAGTCGTTGGCTACGGTAGGCATTCTCACCTAATAAAAAAAAAAGGGGTCACTCGTACGAGGTCCCTCAAGTCCAGACCTTCACACCGACAGAGTGCGTGCTCCGCGGGGGAAGTGAATGATGTAGTCTCTAGTTCCTGTTTGGTTTAGTACATATGTACTCTTTTCTCATGAAGCTCTTCACCCATGAGAAAGCCCTTTCTCACTATATGGGACTTGGATTCGGCCTATTAGGACATACCCCTCATAGGCCTACCCCCCGGATATGTACGTACCAAACCAGTAAGCCATTAGAGGAATCCCTATTCACTAACGGCTTGTGGAAGGGGGCTGTCTTGGTCCTTAGCTTAGGCCTCTATTCGATGGTCGCCTCGCAGGTATAGCAGGTAATAATGAGATTTCTGCACATATATATACGCCCACCCAAATCGATCGAGAATATCATAATCTAATATAGTCTGGCACATGAATTCTAATTATTGGCTGTTGAATGAACCGCGTCCCTCCCATTCCTGAAAGGTTGATCTACCCTCCAACAAACACCACTGCACTGGAGGAACAGGCTCATCAAAGCGATACTAACAACAAGACGAGGCCAGCACACCAGCTCTTTTCTGTGATGCCCAAGCTTCGGACTCACTCTCTGACTTGGACACCGACCGATGCTTCTTTGCCAACAACAGGAACGGGAACAGGCTCATCGGCGGAAAGCGATTAGTTTGATGGATGCCCACCCCGCGAACCCAAAATACCTAGTTTGTTCACTAGTTGAATACTAAGCTATCAGTCAGTGAAGATTCTCGGTGAAGAGCCTATCAGTGACGATTGTATAGGACAGAAAATATCGCTCCGTAGAGGCGCACCATACTACAACTAAGAAAAATTCATGTATGAGACAGACTGAGTTTGAAGTTGAAACTACTCGTTGGTCAAATGGGAATATCTTAGAGAGATGACAGCGAATCTGCACCTTGACTTGAAAGAAGGGCTTTTCGCTATTATGACACTAGTAGTAGAATTCACTATTCGAATAGAAAACAGTTGAACTGAGCTTTGCCACTCCACTCTGGGGCTCCAATTACAGCCATGAAATAAACAAGTCGCTTAGCTGGCAAATAAATCCAAAAGTGGTGTCTGTCTTCTCAGTCCTCGGCCAGTGAGTTCCCGAAAAAGGGTAACCAAGCCGGACATACAAAGTCACCAACATCAAGGGTAGCGCTAGTGCTCGTCGGAAATGTGTAACAAGTCTCGATTACGACGGTTCCATACTATACTATAACAGAGCAGAGTATTATACTTATTAATATAGGGATGAACGACTTCCTGTGCTTAAGTTGTTGCTACCGTTGGAACATCTCACTTCAAAGAAAGACAACGGTTTTAAAGTCAAGTGGTTGGAGCTTCAAGTGGTGATCGATGGGCATTTGTTGAGGAACAATAGGCCGATGGCGGCACCGATAAGAGCAGGCTTCCCGACCCGAGCTCGAGCTGTGGCAGACAAAGGAAAAGCATTAACAACCGACCCGCAACACCCAACCGAAAGAGGTCTCCCCCTGGTTCAGCTATCAGTGAAGATTAGGCGATCAAAGAAGGAGTTGTCGTATGTAGTATTTTGCTTTCTGGTTCGTCATTTGTATGAATCATATTGCTTGGTCGTGTAGATCCACAAGATCATATGAATTTGACGGGACAATGATTGGCATTTTCAAAGTCGAGAGGAGGGTCAAAGCGGTACAGGATAGACTCGCTCCATGAGGTCGACGGTGTGCCACGGGTGGTGGGCTTGGAGCCGTTGAGTAAAGCTATGCTGGCCTTCCGCTATGTTCTTCAATAACCGGGCGCCACGAGACGAGGCTACTTCCATCCAAGGAAAAAAAAGGAAGTTTGAAGTCCAAAGAGCAAGCCATGATCATGATCAGAGGGATAAGACTATTCATTCATTCATCGTCATGTCAATAAAGGCAAATAAAAGGCTTTAGCAGCCCATTCTTGACCACGAACCCTGATCCTAGTAGGTAGGGCTTATGTAGGAATAGGAAAGAAACGAAACCCCGGGAGGTCATCCCTTGGCCATTTAATAGCATATCAAGCCTGGTTTGCTCTTTCTTTGCCGCGGACCAATGATGGTGAGAAGCCCTATTCAGTGACTGATTGTGTTGAGTCGGATACCTCTTTAGAACGAATAAGACCTCCCTTGAAAGCGCTCTCTGCTTGATCCGGGAATACCACATCTACTATCTATTGAAAAGGAACTGCTGGGGCACCCTCTAACTGTTGATCTATGGAAGGACTTGGCACCCTCTAACTGTTGTTCTGGCCTTCTTAGCCTTTCTCTCCGGACCAGGAACAGGAAAAGGGTTTGCAGACAGAAGCTCATGCCCTTATACCCTGTGAAAATCGAAACAACTTATTGGCAGAAATAACTGTACAACCTTGCTACGGTACTACACTAGCTGGTCGGGTCGGCTTGAGACAGATGTGGTTCTTCTGGGTCAGTGCCAATGGGAACTCTATATCAAATATAAAAGAGACCGGGTTCCATTTAATTCCAAAGACTGGTAGGGATCAATTCAATCGACCTACTTCCCATTACTGTGTATCTCTTGTTGACCGCCCATCCATCCGATGAACGAACGCGGAATGTTGAAAGCAATGGTGGGCTCACTACGAGTTGAGTAAGCTTTTTGTTTAGCTTGAGGACAAGTATAAGCTGTAAGCCACTAAGTCAAGGAAGGGCTACTTAGATACTGAGATACTGCTTTTCACTCAAGAGTTGTTGCCCCTTTTCTAGTTGTGTACAGTAGTACGATAAGGAATTTTATTAGTGAGGCAGTCTATTAACTCTTACTATTCCTTATCCGTCTTAAGCCCTTCTTTCTACCACATCTGGACCTAGAATCAAAAGCACTTTTCTTTGAGACGAGCCTTCTCCTTCATCTACACAATATTACCATGATCAAATTCAATCAGTCCAAGTCACTGAAGATTTGCCTTCGCGAGTCACTCGCTCTCCCAGTCGAGCCAACCTTTCGCTTTCCTGACTTAAGTGTCAAATGGTTCTGCCGAGTTCATTTAAAACATCGATCCTTGGTTTACGTCTGATTCCATTCTCCCTTGCTTGAGCTTTCTTCTTTCCTCCGCTTTGGTCTACTTCCCTCTTTCCATCCTGTGTAATTTTTGCCCATCTTCCATCTCTTCCTGGTTCATTCACAAGAGGAGAACCGGCCTTCTTTAGTAAACGCCTTTTCTTGCTTACTAAAGGAGAATAAGACAATAGTTCCGGTCCGAGTAAGGAGCTAAACTAAAGTAGGGCTCAGCGCCGGGAGCCCCAACTCTAATCGAGTTAATGGTAGTCCACCCTCTCCTCTAAGAAGAGGAAGGTTCAACTGGATGAATATCTTTAATAGCATTCCTCATTTGTCCATTTTTTTCTCGGTTCAAACCGGGACCACCCACCAACATAAAAAAGCCCATAAAGGGCGAGAGCTACTTTGAGTCATTAATAACCAATGATTTATACTTTTAAATTATTGAGCACAAAAAAGCACCCTTTCTTTCATTCAACATTCCCATTTAATGAGCAAACACCTTCTACAACAAAGACTTCCTCCTCAGCTTCTCTTCAATTACATCCAAATGTTAAGAGACGGTTTCCGAAGGCCGTTAGAATAGGCGTCCATGGCTTGAAAGAACTACATCAACAATACAGACGCCATTGGATAAGCCCGATTTCAAAGCTAGAGGAATTGTTTCATAATCCATTCATAAGGGAGCAGCGCTTGAAAGATAAAATAGAAATCAGACTTCAACTTGCTTCCAGATGGAAACCACTAACCGTAGCAAAAAAGCAATTGCCATTTCATTTATCCTCTGCAATCCGCCCAGGAAGAGCGCACGAAGCTACGTTGCTTAGATCGCCTGAACGAGTTATGGGGGTCGGGGATGCACTACGTCCAAGCGGACGAACGAAAGGCTTTGGCCTGAAAGAAGCGCTCCTGCTCTCGTATTGCAGAAACCAATCTTTTGTACTCCTTACGTGCTTAGTGTTGGGTTTCGGTTTATGTTGGATCTATATACCAGACGAATTATTGATCCATCCGAAATACAGCTGCTCACCAGAGATGGCTAAACTGATTAAGGAAGCGACAGGTACAGAGTGCGCTCTTCGGCAGTTAGGATTTGCCTGCCCACATGCCAGCCAAGTTCATGATCGAGTAATGGAGGCTTTTACCGAGCCGAATGTGTATGATCCTTTAGGTCTGAAGCCGAGCACTCGGCCCTAACAAGAGGAAGGGGGGTTTGCCCTATTGGTTGGTTGGGTGGTTGGGATCATAGTTTTAAGTCTGGCATTAGGGGAATCTGTCACAGAGACAGGTACTCTCCTCTTGTAGAATTAGGTTAGATTATTAAAAAAGCATGCGTGGCATTGTACCTATGCACTCTTTTCTTTTGTCTTCGATTTGAAAGAACTGCTTATATACTGGTCCATTTACAGAACCCAGAACCCACCACTGAGACATGAAGTGTTTGTGCGCTTAGTTCCTACTAGTTCCTTTTTTTAAAGATTGGCAACCGAGAGAAAAGATAGATAGGTCCATTCCATTGCTTATTGCGAGCCAAAATTCCAATTTACTATATTTATAAAAAGGTTCCTCCATTGCACTTTATTTGACAGGGGAATGGAAAAGCAAATGCTAAAGTAATTGCATTAATATGGGCAGGTGCGCTTGAGTTAATTACAAAATTTATGGTATGATAAGGACTAAGTAGCACTTGCCCCAGGGAAAGCAACACGCCTATAAAGAAGGGAAAGCATTTGAGCTTTTAGAGGGAAAGACCTTTCCTAAAGAGGGAAGGTCGCATAGAAAACTCATCAGCTTGTCAATTCTTGGTGTAATACTCACTCGTAAATGATTGGTTTAAATACGAAAAAATGGATAAGCGCACCGTACTGTGAATATCTCACAGGTCAATTCTAATTAGAAGCAGAACGAATCAACAAAGCACGCCGCATAACAAGAAGACGCTGCCGTGACGCTACGCTTAGGAATCAGCCTGGAAACGTAGGGGAGAAGAGCACGCAGAACGCGCTCAGAGCCTCTTAACTCCAGATAGAAAGAAAGGCGAGAGTGGATCGGCCGAAGCAGCGATCTCATACTTTGCCTAAGCAAAGAAGGGTATCGTAGCTGATCCTTTGTTTGGAAAGGACTTAACCAAAGGCGCTTTTAAGCCCACCGCCTTGGTTAAACGAGGGCAAAATCTTTCATCGATTACCTATCCCCAGACGCAGCCTAAAAAGAAATGGATGGAAGAGAATCCGGATCAACCAAGTATCGTACGCCCGACCCAAAGAAGAGAAATTTGTGATAGCTGAACTCACTGAACCCCTGAAGGAGATCCGTTTTAAACAATCGCTAAATGGGAACCATTCGGATATTTGGTTTAGCTGGCCGATCTTATCAACCCCGTCATAGGTTTTCCTCTATAAGGAGGTTCGGTTCCTTAGGTCTTTGTACAAGCCAATAGATGGAGTGCAGGTGGTCACGCTTCACTTACCTCGAAGAGCTTTTCAGCAATACCCTTTCCCGTGATATAGAGGCTGAGGCCTCTTGGCAAAAGCCTAGTCTTGTTACACGCCTGGCGAGCGTTGCTCTTTATGGTCGGGCGAGCTAGCCTATTTATATTATATATACTTCCATTCCGAACCTGACTTCGCTGGATTCTGAACTCATCCAGCTTGTAGATCCCCTTCGAACAACCCACTTTGACAACTTGAAGAATAAAGCGAGCCCTTAGCAGCGATTGAGCGTACAGATCAATCCGTCACTAGAGTCACCTCCAACAGTAATTGATCCCAACCATAAAAAAAAGGAAGCCCTTCATTTTTCTTGAAGGACAAAGCAGGTCCACTACCGCATCAGGAGCAATAGCACGGCATGAGAGAGACTTCCTGCAGCCCAAGTAAGAACAAAAGAATTGGAGCATTACCCGCTCCATCAGATAGGACGACCTACTCCTTAGTTGAACCAGACTTTGCCACTCACCTTCATCCGAATAAGGAAGAGACTGGTACAATAAAAGGATAAAACTGGTACAACGAGTCCAGCTGAACCACCCAGATCAGCTTATGGTATTGGCATTGGTAAGGTGCTTTCCTCTGGTCTGTCCATTCCTTGAGTGGAAGAGTTATAGGACGTGCAGTTATAGGTCCTGTAGTAGCTCTCCTGATGGTACTTCTGTTATGAGAGAGAGGCGCTATCGCTATACGGCAATTTATCTGTAGTAAAAAGCCCGTGAAAGCAATCTCATATCAGATGGTCGTAGGAAAGGAGTCCGCTTGCGCCCCCGTGAGGTGGTAACCGCTGAGTTCAGAAGCTTCCTTGAAGATATCAGCAGAAGGTTAGACAAGGTTAAAGATCGTGTAGCAGTCAATAATACTCTTGATAAGGTGCTGGTTGGTGTCTCTGGGTGACCTCGAAGAGGCCATCGCAACTACTCCTTCTTCTTCAGAGTCTGGGTTGGGGACTGTAGAAGCAGCAGCGGAGGGGGGTCTAAGGGGGGTAGCCTTAGAGGCCATACAAGAAAGGTGATTTCAGTTATTTGCCGGAGGGTGCAAGAACGAGATCCAAAGCCAAAGCGAAGGAAGGTATGTCTGGTTATCTTACCCAATGATTTATTTTATTGTATGGAATATTAGAGGCATTGGGAATGCCCCATCTATTCGAAGATTAAAAAAATATGGTGAAAGAACACAAAGTGAAGCTTGTTGCTATCTTGGAACCAATGATTAGTGCAGTGGAATGCTCCAAAGTGGCTAGAAGGCTTGGGTTTAATTCGTTTTTGTTCAACAGAAAAAAAAATTCGGAGTTAGTGATTTCAGAGAAGTGGAAATCTTCACAGTGCCTAACTGTTGAGGTGGAGACCTCGGGCTCTAGCAGTAGCTTGTTCCTTTCGATTGTGTATGCGAAGTGTAGCGTGGCTGACCGTAGGGATCTTTGGCAAGACCTTTTTTATTTTGCAACTATTGTGGACAAGGCGGTTGCCGGTGATTTTAATGTTGTTGTAGACCAGAGTGAAAGGATAGGGGGTCGTAATGCGGATCTTCTGGCTATGAGATAGTTTCAAGACATGATTCTCTTTTGTAGTCTCATGGATGCGGGCTTCGTGGGCAGCAAGTACACTTGGTGTAATAACCAAGAGGGTAGTAATATGGGTTCGTTTGGACAGGATTCTGCTGAATGCTCTTTGGGTCAGTGCGTGGTCAGACTGGAAGGTGATGCATCTTCCTTGTTCGGATCATGTGCCTCTCCTGTTTTCGGTGCGGCCAACCTCGGCATGTGGTTAAATTGCCTCCTTCTTTCAAGTTTCAGAGTATGTGGGTTGCCGGGTTTTACAGATTTTGTGAGGACGATTTGGGAGGGCGGCTGGGACTGCCTCTCTGATCTTTTACAGGAAGCTAGTGAAACTTTGAGGTGGCCTTCGTAGTTGGAATAAGGAGGTTTTGGTAACATTCACCAAAATGTAAAAAATATGGAGGACATAATTCTGGCGCTAGAACATGAATTGGAAAAGAATTGGGACGATAGGACATGGAGAGAGCTCCAGGAGGCTAAAGTGGAGTATAATAGAGTGAAGATCCAGGAAGAAATGTTCTATAGACAGAAGTAAAGGGTTCAATGGCTTCGTGAAGGGGACCGGAACTATCAATTTTTCCATGCAGCCATGGTGGAGAGGAGAAGAGTGAACGCTGTCCAGAAGATCAAGCTCCCTAATGGTCAGTGGGTGGAAGACGTTAACCAGATCCGGGTGGAGGCAGAGAAGTATTTCCAGGATCAGCTTAAGTCGAAGAGGGTTATAATAGATGAGGAGCTGCTATCATGTATTCCTTCTCTAGTTAGTGAAGATGATAATCAGTTCCTTACGGCCGAGCCTTCAGAGGAGGAAATAAAAGATGCAGTCTTTAGTATACCTCTGGATAGTGCGCCGGGTCCGGATGGGGTTCTCAGGGCACTTTTATCAGAGTTGTTGGGAGATCATTAAATCTTTGGCTTAGAGGCCACCTAGTTGACTACTGTCCCAATCCCCCAACCCCTGATCGTAGACCACCCTCGTACAGCTACTAGCGGAGCTTTAAGGTTCATCACCTCTGCGCTTGTCTACCACCTTCACTGCCGTTTTCCACCTTTGTTTAAGTTTCCCCATTCATGAGAGAACACGACTGAAGCAGCTTCCCGTACTTACAAGTCTTGCTAAACACTAGGTACCAACGGCGGACCCCCTTTCCACCACTCAGGGCTCGATTTGAAGTTGGATTCGAAGGTCCGAACCAGCCTCAGAAAGAACTAATATTGAAAGATCCATATCTATTTTGTTATGCACAAAGCCAAAAAAAGTTATGCACCGGAAATCACTCAACGGGCCGTGATCACTCACATCTATCTCCGGGGAAAGCTGAAACTCACTGGGAAGAGCGTTCTCACTAGTCTTCTCTTCTATTTTCTGAATTAACATCCATTGGTTGACGCCGATTAGTTGTAAAAACATCCCACGGTCGACGTTTACTCACCCCCACCTATGGAAAGAATCTCTAGAGAAGGATGTCCATAGCATCTCTGTTGGTTCGGGCCGGAGAAAAGACTGCCAACAGGTGGGATATAGAAGGCACGTCTTCTCCTTCTGGAGCTAATGGATACGCCAACATTCCCTACAATGTCAAAACCAAGAAATTGACTCAACACCTAAATAAGAAGAGGTCTGTTCGCTGCTCCTATCAACCCAGCCTCAACCCAAAAATAAGGAGAGATCTTGCTGCCCATCCGCTTTAGGTATGAAAGCAGTGACGAGTCAGGCAAGATAGTACTGTGGAAATGATAATCACACAGTATATCATCCCCTGGAAAGTTTAAAGATTATTTCCAAAATAAAGCCGGAAACAAAAAATAGCGACCACCATACCAGTAAAACGAAGCGCAGTCTTTGCTTCCGTACAGAGCTGGGGAGAGGTCTTAGGCCGTTTTCAGTCGACAATAGCTAAACTCAGACTGCAGCTCCCGGTGCTAATCATCTTGCCTCGTAGGTGAACCGTGAACGGAGCCAGCCCAAGGCAAGTCCACAGAGACAAAGCACCACATAGGGAGAATCAGACCTTTTTCGGCAATCAAACCGTCAGCGTCAGCAGTTGTTTTTGTTCAGCCAGACTTAATGGGAGATGCAAGCCTATTTTATTTAGGTGAAAGTGGACTTCCTCAAGATCGGGTGCACTTATAGGCTGAGGTGCACGCTAACCACATACATATATAGAGAGGTCAACGGTAGTTTGAGGCCCAGTTTAGGTCAGTTTGATACGGCTCTTTCTTTCGACATTGGAACCAGATTCGGATCTGGCTATTTGTCTTCGTGGGAAGGTTTCACGCAATTCAATCCATGCATGCTTTTCACTATCAAAATACGATTTGTTATTGTCAAAGTCTCTTTTTCGAGAACTTTGAAAAAAGTCCATTGATGTGAACGAGATGAGTGGCTTTGGTGCCATACTGATGCTCTATTCCAAGCGCTTAACTCTTATGCCTTCCATAAACTTGGTATTAGCTTTCAATAAGTCTCTTTCTTTTTTCAAGCTATGACGGGCTTGTTGACACAGTAGTTATTTTTCCTCCGTCAGGTCTGCCCCTTCTTTCTATCCTTAATAAGAGTGTCATCCATAACTTACTTATTTGCCATGCTTCTTGTTGAAAGGAGGAGGTATAAGGCCAAAAAGACTAGTTTAACATAATCTGCCAGTTCTCATTCATTGGAGAATAGGATGGATGGGCTTAATATAAGATATAGCTACATCACGCTCGAAAGTTATAAATTTACTTTTTATTTGCTTGACATTTAGGAGATTCATGCCTCAAAGTAGCAATTAGCCGACGAGGAGAAGTTTTATTTACCACCAAAAGTATGTGAAATGAGAGGCTGCATTGATATATTTCTCCCTTTCTGGTTGATATTATCAGTGCCATCTGTCTATATCCCATGCACTTAATTTTTTCCTTTTTCGCCACGACATTATTAGGGTAGACGAAGTTAAGCTCGAGTGATCAGTCGAGAGTGGACTATATTCAGCCAGAGTGATCAGTAAAGGTTGAGTTCCAATCATCTCGACCTATGAAAGAGTCAAGCCCTTTGCAGGTGATTGGAGCCCGACTTCTGTCGTGGTAAGGTAACATGCATTACAAGCTCAAAATTAGGGCTTTCCAAACGAGCCTTTTATCATCTCCGGATTCATTATAATTAGCAGACCTCAACGTTCTGGGCTTTTAGAAGGTTTTGGAGTTATGGGGGGGCCCTCCTTCTGGTTGTTGAAGGCCTTTTGCTGCTGGTCTAGCTAGCCCGTCCCCGTTTCAGAAATATGCCATCCTTTCTCACTTCGATCGCCTCGGGATAGTTAACATTTCATGAGAGTGGAAGAGCTTATTTCACACGAAACCAATCCGAAAAGAAAGATATGAAAAAGATCACCTCACTGCACTCGCCCCCACCCATTCTTTGATTGGTGAAGCGGCGAGACTATTCCGTCCATGAAATCAAACTACTTTGTTGTAGATCCAGACTAAAAGACATGCATGCTCAAATTCAACGAAGAAGCTCTGAACATGGTGTCTCACGCCATCACTCACTTTCCTTCATAATTGAACAAAATAGTAAGCCTCAAACCAATTCTTCGGATTGCCTTCATAGGTAAACTTAATTATCTATACCAACCCACTGCCCATGCCCTTAGGACGCATGGTCTATCTTATGATATAGAAACCCGAAACACGAACCTGACACTTTTGATATGCCAACCCGAACCTTCACTCCGATCGCCCTCACAGCCCTTGGTCTCATTGAAGACGCTCCTTCGTGTTCGCCCTTCTCTTTTGGCATCCTCCCTTCAATCACTTGATGCCCACTATCAATGAGTTATTAAGAACCTAGTTTTAGGGATATGATTCACTACTCAATAGTCTCTAACGGAACGGCTAAGCCCAGCAAATGAACCTTCTCCTAACTAATTCAAACTAGCCGAACTTTCCTAACCCTCTATCTTTCAGGCTAAGACCTGACTTACCTCGGGGCATGCCCTATTTTGTTCTAACTAAGGCTAAAGTCCTTCTAAGGCTCTTTCTCGTCCTTTATCTAACTTCCTAACATTCGTCTTTTCGTTCGTTATATAGCGATAATCGCCCATTCATCCGTTAGTGATTTCTTGCTTGCATTCTATCTTTCTTTGTATTTCCAAGCTTGGGCTTGTCATGTCTCATGCTATGAATAGCTTGTGCTTTGGTTCATCTCACTGCTTACTTACTTGACCAGGCCCGCCCTTGCTTTTGCTCGAATTTCTTTAGGGAAAGATGCCGACACCTCGAAGCTGGATTTCGACTTCCCTCCGCCAGATCTCTTAGTTGGACTAGATGAGGAAAGATAAGCCGTAAGCTAAAAC
>CANNZS020000154.1:0-28426 GCA_947561395.2 Buxus sempervirens
GTAAAAGATGCAGGGATTCGTATTAGGTTTGGCTTTGGCTAAGATGTACTCAGACTAAGAGAGGCCCTTAGAACCGAGCGAGGGGCTTTTTTGCCAAGTTGAAGAGGTGGCTCTATAGCAATAAGTCGAGGAAGCGAAAAGGAATAGTGAAAAGCCGTGTCACTTGGAACTGGATAAACCGACTAAGAAGCCCAAAGCAAGCGAATGTCAGGTGCGTTCATTGGAAACGAAGAAGAAGAGAGACTCTAGTTATAAGGGTGAGTTTTGAATCTCTTTTTCGCAGTAGGGGTAGGGTGGAACCACAATTATGACTGCTCCCTCAAAGGGGGAATCTGGGTGCTCTGGTGTGGAACTGTCAGGGTGGTCTACGATCAGAACGAAAGTAGAATCCTCCTATAGAGAGAAAGGAAAGTCCGCTTCACGAGCTCTCCGAGGACAGCAAGGAAATTGAAGTGGTTGGAGTGCCATCCTAGTTCCGTAAGGCTCAGGTCAAAATAGGGAAGGAGCCGAATCGGCCCGACTTTTAATTAGGGTTAAAGCTCGACGTACGGCGTAAAGCTCGTTCAAACTTGAGAAAGAGTTTCGGCTTGCCACTCTCGCATAAACATAGTACGCCCCGCCTTTTCCGGTGTCGTAGTCACTCCCGCTGGTCAAATCCGGTTTGAAATCAGGGCTTTAGGCGAGACTTTCTCGATCTTCTTTCTGACTCTAGAGGACTTTGCTGATTGTATTAGTTAGCTTGATGCCACGGGACGCAAAGAACTGTCTATAAAGTGGAAAAGAACCCTATTTAGGGAGTGAAGCTAGTGCTAGCTCGCGACATGTCTATCCATTCGACCGAAGCGAAAAGCTAATACGAATCCCTACCCGCACCTGGAAGACCAATTGAAGCTTGACCTTAGCATTCCAATTAGATACCCCTTTAGATACTCTGCTACATCAACAGGGACGGTGAAAGAAGAAGATCATCAAATGATGTCTCTTGCTGAAGTGTTTGGGAACATCAGTTAGACCAGACATTGAGCCTATTGAAAGCACAATTCAATTCCTGCTCCTAGACATTCAGATTAAGATAATAGTGAGAGCGATAGACAGAGAAGTATAGAATGCTATTGTTTCAGAATCCAACACTTGTAAACTCATATCTCCAGGAACGGAGGTACCTTAGATTAGAAGCCCATACATAAGGACAGGGACTGAGCTTAGGACTGAAGGAAAGAGGATAGCCACTAGGCCAGCTACTAGAGACACAAGCACTAAAAAAGATATGGGGAAAGCATATTCTCTAGGAGAAAGAAAGGCATCTTGGCTGACAGGGCTGACCCTGACTCTGATGCTTGACTAGAAATTATACTTGCTTCACTTGAAAGTACAATTTGAACTTCAAGGCTTTAAAGGAAAGAGACTTATAGATTGGCTTGAAAACTCCCCAGAGATAAAACATCTTAATTAGAAGAAGAGGTCTTTCTTGATCCTGGAGAGGTAAAGAAGAGGTAAAGATTGAGACAGGTTGTCAGAGTAATTTCTATTGCTTGCTGCCTAAGAGCCCTACCCCTACTTAAGAGATTGCTTGAAAGGCGTTGAGTGACTGCACTTGCCCCTTTTACTGCTGATTTACTTTGCCTGCTTCAAACCCTACTTGTTCTAAGGATAAGGAATGGAACTGAAAGGGGATGAAAATATAGCTCATATTCTTATCTTCCTTAGACCCACCATCTATCTAGTTAGCCCCCTCGGTGAAAGAAAGGGAAAGAATTAAGAATATTAGCTCTTCCGGAGCACTCTCTTAGCTTAGCTATCTACTAGGGAATCTTATCTAAAGCCTACGATATTTGACTTCTAAGACAGCAGCTGTTGGCGTTTTCCCAGAATTTTCCGTAGACCTCTCTATATATTTAATACTATAATAATAATTAATAAAATATTTATATTGGTATTATATTTTAGAAAGACTGGACTCTTAGTACGGGTACGGAATACTCGATTAGTACAGGGACACCGGGTCCTGACCGTAGGAGACTGTGCCCTTACGCTTGATATTAGCTCAGCTATAACTCTTAACTCATAGTTTTTTCTCAAGCTATTTCATTTGTTTCGTGGGTTCCTGGTGGAACCCTTAGTTTAAAGCACTCAAACGAGTCGCATAGGATTATCTATTTCTGAAGAACAAACTCGCTTGATGGCATCAAATCCTTATGTGTAAAGTGAATAGGCTATAAACCGATGCATGTGAGTCTCATCTCTTTCCCATAGCAGCTTAAATGGTGAGTGGTATCTGGCCCGCCTTCGAATCCACTCCAAATGAAAAATCTTCATCTGACTGACATACGTTGCATTCATCAATCATTTTATACATGCCTCAGAATTCATCCATTGGAGTCATGTATATGTCCATTACATCATCTTTGATTATTATTTATGGAAATTATCGTCCATGTTAAGGGTTCTTCTTTATTTGATCCTTTGTCCTCTTATACCCTAACCCTCCTCCACGGTTTGGAATGGTATCTCTCTTTAAATTTAAATTTCTACCTAATCCCAATCCTGGTTGCGCTTTTCACCATAAACTTCCCTACTGAATTAGTCAGTCTTAAAAAGATTTTCATACACTCCCTTCTTTGCTTTGCTTCAATGTTTTCTTCCGGGTCCGGAGGAATATATATATCCCCAACACAACTAGCCTTCCCACGGAGTGGAAGAAGGCCCTAAGCTTAACGCCTTCGGCTTGTCTGACTCCTTGCTTTCGGCTCTAACAGCTAAAGGGGAATCTGGCTGGGCCTTCGCCTCTTACTGTGTTTGGAAAGAGGGTAAGACCGAAGAAGGAGATGCTCCCTTCGCGACTGTACTGTAAAGATCTTGCCAGTAATTTGAAGTAAAGTCAAGTAAAGTTTTGTAATGTAATGTGCCGTTGAGTATCAAGTTAAGCACAAGAGCGTAGAGTAAAGTAAAGTACTGCACCGTAATGTCGAGTTAAAGGCCTGGTTAAGTAAAGTCGCCTAGTGACTTTAAGTCCAGTAAAGTAGAGTAAAGTGAAGTAAGGCAAGGTACTGTAAAGTAGTATTGGTAGAGCGCGGAAGGGGAAGGTACGCATGGTGCTAAAAAGGTTTTAGGTAGCTGTCTCTAGAGTATCTTTCCTCCTAAATCCTCTATTGCCTCTCCCCTCCAAAAACCTAAGGCTAATTGAGGAGTGAGTGGAAGCAAGTCCCGTCAGGGGACATCTCCTAGGGAGTTACTTACCCTAGAGAGTAAAGCAACACACCTCTTTCATGACTGAAAGGTAAGCGAAGGGAGAAAGATTTTAAACCTACCATTTATTTTGGCTTAGTTCCCAGGGAGAGAGGCAATGATAATTTATTTAGGACCACATACCCTACTTGATTGAGACCCGAGGGAAGTAAGGAAGCGAAAGCTGGATCGACTCTAAACTAAAGTCGAGTAGCTTTGCCTTTTTTTCTTAGAGTGGATTGAGGAAGAAGTGGAACTCCGATGAGAACGTAGTCTTGCTGCATCCCCTGAAGGAGAAGGGGCTAACCTATCCTTAAAATAAGCTGGATCATCTGGAGTTAGATCAGCTGGAGTAGCTACTTACCTTACTGGTGTCCGAAGAAGTCTGTTGGTACGGTACAGATGTAATATGAGATGTGAAAGCTCTTTCCGACTTAAAGACTACTAGTTGACTAAGAAGTAGAGCCTACTGTAACATCCGACCAGAGAGGTCAGTCAGTGCTGGGGAAGCAAAGAATGGAATGTCTGTTCTGTAACAAGAAGGTTGCTTGATTTGATTATTATTTTTTCAAGAGCAAGCCATAAGGACTCTGTAGATCGCGAGAATGCATGTTCTGATGCTTGCACGGGTGAGAGCTCATCTGCTTCCTTAAAAGTAAGTTTCACAGAAGGGAGGTTAGCGAGATCCCTTATCTGAGGAAATAAAAGAAGCTCGACCATGAAAAGGAGTGGAAACCCTAGCAATAAGGATGACTCTCGAAGGCTTGGCCCTTATTACATTAGTGGGACTACGGCTGGCTCTTTCTCCTCAATCGGGGGGAATGCCATTCTTAACATCTTTCGCAACCTTTCTTTCACACGTGGCAGAATTCTAGACCATATAACCTTGCCAACTAAAGCGGCCTACTCTATCGCAGCAAGGGCTTTCTTTTCTTGCTTGAATCGACGGCCTACCAGGGCAAGCTTACTAATCAATCCCCGAACGATCGGTAGTCTTTGCTTTTCCTATTACAGATGCCAGTCCTTTTTCTGTTGATGCGGAAAAAGCGCAGCTAGTCCTTTTCGGAGTAGGAGCTGTTTGGATAGGGTAAATCCCCTTTTTCTCGGTGCGATTTTCATACGAACTCACGAAGAAGCAGTCCCGCAGATAACTAGAAGGAAAGGAGAAGCTGTTCTTGCTAGAGCCTTTAGCTCGGCAGTAGGATTAGGCTTATCTGCTGTCGTCGACTCTGAACGAATGCTTTCATGGGAACAACCTAGGTAAAGCTGCCTTCTTCTTGTTGATGTAATTGCCCTCGGTATGTAGTTGAATCGAGATTGGCCTTGGTCTTATTTAGAAAGAGAGTACCACTCAAATCAAATCTATGGCTATGTCCGGATCTAACTCTCTCTCCCATCTAAACTTTCGAAGCTCGTGCAATGATAAATCACCTTCCTTACTTAGGACTGTTTACCCTCGATTCTTAGCATCCTGCCTTTAAACAGACGATTCTCGATGCTTTGAATAGCCCTAGTTTCGTACGGGAATTGGAACATCACTTACTCGAATCCCTCAATCCAGACTTCCTTCAAACAAGCGTCCTTCTCGAAGAGCAGATGTGGCATTTTTTCTATTATACGATAAACCAAAAGATCGAATTCGTTCACTGCTAAACAAGAGTTCCGAGTCGATTTGGTCTAAATCCTTTCCTTTCTTCTCGCCATCTCCGTTGGCAAGTCAAGTCTCATCCCTAGCTTGGCTACTTTACTATAGGCACTAGGCTATGATTCGATCTCGAAAGAGTGAAGATCAGGATTGGATGCTGTTCCAATCTCTCTCATCTCATAATCCAATTCACCGTAGATCGTTGATTCCCTTGCTTTGCTCGGGCAATGATTCCGATTCTTCTTTGCTTGCCCACTCTATTATATTGTCCACAGATTATTATTAGAAAAAAATAGCTAGCTCCCGGTGAACTAGCAGCGGACGCATCAATAGCTGCAGACGCGGAGGAATGAATTATAGAACTAGTGGGAGGACTTTGCCAAGAGAAAGAGTAGTGAAAGAATTTAGAGAAAGCATGGTATTCCTTATTATAAATAGCACGCACAGGACAGAGAGAAGAGCTTATCCCCCCTGGGGGCACTCTCTTTAAAATTACAGACGTTAGCAATCACGGCTGATTCAACAATTGTGAATTGAATTAGTCTCGAGTCAGGCCTAAGCCCGGAAGTGCTTTCGCTCTCAACTATTGTTTCTTATGCCCTCTAACTCTAATCAGAAGGAAAAGCTACTGGCTTGGGAGAACTTGAATCTTTCTATCCTTAAATAGCAGACAAGACGCGATCAGTCAATACCAGGCAAAGTGCTTACTTACCAGACCAGGCTCAAAGCGAGAAAGACCCGGCAAGACGCCCATCTCTCTCTTCCTTTTAAAATGTCTCACGTGAAAGCCTTTTCGGTGTCAAAGAGTCAACTATAGCAATTATTGGGCCAATCGTTCTATGCTTTATCTTTCTGCCTTCGAGTCACTCGCTTCTTTAGCCTTAACCCCGTAAAGTTCCTTCGCTTCCCGCCTTTGTTTTGTTTGGGCGGCCATTCTCGTTTGAACAAGAGTAAGAGTGTGATCTCCCCAGGTATTCTCCGAGAGCTTAGACGCCACCGGGCTTATTCCTCAAATAAGGTATTCTCTAGCAAGCACCGTCTTCTTCTTTCAAACCTGAAAACAGAAAGAAAGGACTAGCAGCCTATACTTTTCTATTGATTGAGACTCTCGGGTCTTCTTCTTCTTCCTTGCTAGTAGCCGGGGGAATCCATCTCTTCAGGCTAGGTGGGGTCCACCGTTCTGGCTCCCATCTTGAGAAGAGATCGTGATTGCGATTGACGGACAGTCTCAACTTTTTGGCTAAATATTGGATCATAGTTGAAATTTTATGCTTTGATTCTGCGTCCGCGTTGATCCGAGCGGGACTCAAAATCATCCCCTGAGTGCTTTACCCTAAGGCCGGTAACCCACGTAACAAATTAACTCTTTTTAGCTTAATATAATTATTAAAGAATGACTATGCGACTCGTTTGAGTGCTTTAAACTAAGGGTTCCACCAGGAACCCACGAAACAAATGAACTAGCTTTACTAAAAATAGAACAGTTATAGCAACGCTACTGAGCTAATCTAAAGCATAAGGGAACAGTCTCCTACGGTCAGCAGACAACTCAAGTAATCCCACGGGCCATCCGTAGGCGGGTCGGTCGGGAACAGATCAGTCGGGTCACATAGAAGCAGCAAGCCTTGGGGCAACTGAGGATAAAGATCGAGGGGCTTCGATGAGAAGGTTGAAGGAAGGAGGCTACTCCCGGAATTCCATAGAAGGAAGATTCGGGTTAGAGATGACCGAGCAGATATGCTGGTCAGACTCTATTTGTCGTTCTTCTCTATAAGTAAGTTAGTGTTGTTGGCTAAACGCCACCACTACAACTATGAGGCGATTACGACAAAATACACTTCGGAGGAGCAACAGGTCCTCAATGCAGTTGCAGAACTGTATAGATAGGATGCTGTCGCTTACCTACAAAGGTATATACCGACCTTCTCCTCAAGCCTGCAGTAAGGCTTACTCTTCTATGTTTGTACATCGGGGCACCAAGGATGTATTATTCTTTTTTTGTACGTGGATGATATCATTCTAACTTGGGATAACTCTACTCTTATCGATGCCGGGAAAGGGACATGGCCAATCAGCCGGAAGGTACTGATAAGGATAGGAAGCGGCACTAATCGATTCGGCTCAAGCTTCTGTTTCAAATCCAAGATATAGGACTACTTTAAGCGAGCCAGTTCAAGCGCATATTCGGACAGGGGCAAAAGGTAAGGCCCATTCGACTGATAGGTTTCAGTAGTTGCTTCATTGATTGAATGAAATAGTACTTTCTGCTACTGTTTGAACAGTCCGACTTGAACTTGAAGCGGCTTAGCGTGTAAAGTACTCGACAGCTCTGGCTTAGTGCGTTTAATGCTTTCCACATCTAGATTGGCTTGCTCCTCTGTTAGCAAGTTCCGTCCCCGGTGCTTCTTTAATTCCGTTCTCAGGGGCAGATGCAGCTGTTCCTGCTGCTTGATTGGCCTCCCTTCCCCGATCGTGCCAGGCTTTCCTTTCTTGCTGGCGTACCGGCCCATTCAGCATTCAGTCTATCTTCTTCAAGCAGCAATAATGGATGCAGACGATGAAACAGACGATGTAAAGTCTGCTGTATCCGCGGTAAGTGGTCCGTGATTGTAAATTGGGTTGTCAGCCCTGGAGGGAGCACACGAAACGTAGGCTTCAAAGCTGCGAGCGGAGGTATCAGAGGATGCGTTCCCATTCCTATCTGGATGGGCGGGATAGCGTATAGCAAGCATCTGTAGCAGGCAGTGAGGGCGCTTCGATCGTAAGGAGGGAACTAGTAGGCTAATGCTTATGGCGAAAATCCAAGATATAGGACCACTTTAGCCGAGTTTGCTCAGTCGTCAATTGGATACCAGTTTTCAGCGGTGAGCATTTGAGCTATGCGGGTCTAGCTTCTGGTAGTTCACTTGAATTGAATAAGGCAGCTTAATAAGTGCCCGCATTAAATCAACTCTCCCCTGCAATGTTTCCTGCCCTACCGATCCGTCCGTACCAATAGCCTAAGCTGCTGCTGCCTTTATTCCAGAATGAGTGGCAGCTTTCCCACCCTTCGAATGTCTTTTCTGAACTAGATATGCCTGCGTTGACATCCAAAGTCGAATCCACGTAATGCTTGAAAAAAGAAGAAATTCTGATGGTCTTGCCCCCTAGCGGCATGGTTAATACTCGAGGAAGGCTGAATCAGTTCTAGGGGAAGATTTTCGGCTGTCACATCTGTATTCGGCCAATCAGATTCTGGTAAGACTTGGCGCGACAGCTCGAAGATAGAGTGATTCGACTGTGTTGAATGCTAGTAAGGGATACAGGGGAAGACGGCAGAAGAGGCGTCCCTTTTCTTTCGGTCAAGTACGAAGGTCGGCCAACATTACAATTCAACCAAAGATCATAAATAAAAAAAAGTAGGAAAATGTCAGGGTCACGCTTCAAATGAAATATTGTAAGCCGTTCTCGATCTATTCTATCAGCTAAGACTGATCGAAGGCCTTACCGTCCGTCGGACCCGACGATACAGGTCACCGGCACCTCTAGTTAAGCTGTCTCAATGCTTTTGGCTCATCTAAAGTCAAATGTCATCCCCGACGAATTCAAAGTTTATGTAAATAAGCCTATTGTCAGTCATATAATGGGGGATGAGGGCCCTGCGCGCTCGTACCCCGCAAAGCAGAATAATACTTGTAAAATGGTTAAAGTGTCTGAAGTTCCCGAGTCGTCGGGATCGGATTCCAACACCCGGGGCAACCCACCAAACCCCGATGTACATACAGTTGGTTAGGGGACCCGGTCTCGTCGGAAATTCCATCGTAACTACGACCCGACTCGCCCCAAACCTGCGGATTCGCAACCCCTTACGAAGAAGAAAGACCTGCCCGGCTTAGAAGAGCCTTTGGATTATTACGACCTGGTCGCACAATTGGCAAACGTACCAGCTTGCATAACAATGTATGACCTTTGACGTCTGTCGCCAGAGAGAAGGAAGGCAATAATCAAAGCACTCACTGAAGCCGAGAGATATGCGCCCCATGTCAATCGAGTGGAGGTTGAAGAACCTTTGAAGTGCCAGAAATGTACCGCCGTGTAGGAAGCGGCGATAGCAAACATTACCTTCACTCAGGACAATATGCTCTTGGGAGACATGAAGCACAATCAACCTCTCTACCTTTCAGGGTACCTTGCGGACGTGAAAGTGCAGCAAATCCAGGTCGATCCGGGGTCGGCAGTTAACGTTATGCCGCTCCGCACTCTTGCCCACCTAGGCATTCCGCCCAGGAAATCCACACCAAGACTCTAATTCAAGGGTACAATGCTAAAGCACAAAAGGCTCTTGGGAAAATTCGCCTGGTTGAAAAACTCAAGACAGAGGTCACTTGTTACGTCATTGATAACGAGAGTCTTCTCTTAGGGCGGCCATGGATCCATGACAATCGGATAGTACCGTCCACCCTTCATCAATGCCTCAAGTACGTAAACCTTTAAGAACAGACAAGTGTGCAGGGCGCTGATCGGAAACCCTTCAAAGGACTTGAAGCATACTGCGCCGACGCTCAAATGTATGTGGATGGCCCTTTTGATAGTGAAGAAGAAGATTCCAAGACCGAGACGATTAAAAAAGAAAGCACCAAGGCAAGAGCACTCGGAAACCTGAGTGTCTAAAGTAAAATACCATTATCCAGACTCACGCTGACATAATAAGAGTCTCGAAGGTTAAGCCGAAGAAGTTCGTCGTCAACGTAATCGTGATTGAAGACGCGGCCTCGCATAACGAAGCAGAGAGACTAAGGAGAGTGGTACGTGCGGCTTAAACACTCCAAAAAGTACACTAGACATCAGCCATACAAGAAGTTTCGTTTGTTAAAAAAGGTGATATGCCTCTTCTGTTCTATATCTTTTTAAGAGGAATTATAGCAAAGTTTAAAAGTGAGAGTATTTGCCCATTGATTGATTTTTCATGAACTTGGAGTAGGTGAAAATTTCTGTCTTCCTCTTTTTCTGTGATAGCTCGGAAGATTTGAGTATACAACTATCAATGGATAGGAGACAGGTGTATCATCAAAAAGGGCGGCGCCGGGCAAGTCCAGTGGTCATACCGCCGAAGCATAAGAATTAGAAGTAAAGAAAGATGATTTGACAATCAACTATGGGGTACTCCGAGCCAACCACCAGCTCTAGTAGGGGCTCGCTGCCTATGCCAAATTATCCTTCTTTGGTACTACCTTCCTGGCTAGTCTTGCCTACGGAATTGAATAGTCAAACAAAATTCCTCAAGACCGTGAAAACTTTCGTTTGTTGGGCATACTTATGTATCAAAATGGGACTTGCGCCTTCTTGTGAATGAGGACATCCAAGTCAATAGCTAGAGTTTTGCTGGGTGAAGAATTCTTTCGTCCGGATCACGACCCGGTACGCGTGGCTAAGCTATTACCAATCACTCGGCCTATTGCAAAGGCCTTGGTTCGCGTAATCAACGCTCGCTTCGCCTTATGAAAGGGTTCCATGCCCCGCCCGGCTACTATACTGATAGTTGGTTCGGATTGTGCCTATGCCACTCCCTTTCGGACCCTTGTTCGCAGTATGGTCTTTTCACTGAAGTCCAGGGCTTATGAGATTCCCCTTCAATAAAGAGCCCCGCTCCCTAAGGGGGCCCCTCTCTGATAAGTAATAAAACGATAGAATGACTTGAACATGATCCCGTTATTAAAAAGAAACTTCCTCTTGGCTAAATCAGCTGGGATGGATAAGAACGACGAAACGAGACTCAGTGGAACTAATACCGGGATTACCGGTCTTTACTGTATTGATAAGAGTTAGCACAGGATTGGCAGGCGAGACATCTATTGAATTAACGGCAAGGATATGATTTGATTAAGAAAGCTAATTGGCTAAGATAGCGAAGGAAAAGCTCTGATCCAACTCATCGAAGATGCCCAGAAGGAACTGCAAGAGATGAGACAGTTGCTTTCACTAAAGGATCGAACTATGTAGCCATAATAGGATTAAATTACCTTTCTGACTGTGGGAAAGATGCGAAGAATAGCCAGTCAATAAGTAGCTGCTCTCCTAGATGCACGAATGAGGATATAGAATAGAACAAGGTAATCCGCAAGTCAAGTATCGAAAGAGCAGGTAATTCCATGTAAGGATGAGAAAGAGCTCTGTTAGGCAAGCAGTAGGGGTTTGGGGAGATCCCCAACCAAGGTAGCTGTTGTTTTTTTCTTTTTTAGAATATATCTTATATTCTTAATTACTCTACTTCTTTCATAAGAGTTCTCCGAAGGTTTTGAATTCTTAGTTGTTAACCAGTCCGTAGGGGGATTGAGGGGGGAAGATGTCGATGATATACTATTAAGTTACAAAGGTAAGTTCAAACCCTGTAGACAGATACAAAGTTCGTATGGTTGCCAAGGGATACACCTTTCTAACTTATGGGCTTATGGTGTCGATTCAAAAAGTCGATTTATGGCCTGAAACAATCACCGAGAGCGTCGGTTTGACAAACAAACTTAGTACTTCATTGCTTGAATTTGGGTTAGTTAGAAGTCATGCTGATCATTCCTAGTTCATCAAACTTTATTTTTAAATAAAAGAGATATTTACGGCAAAAGTTTGAGATAAAGGAAGGACTTAGGGTCCCTTCGTCATTTCCTTGGTATTGAAGTTGCTCGATCCAAAGCAGGTGTAGTTCTCTCGCAACGAAAGTATGTTAATGATATGTTTAATTTAAAGATACAGGTTTTCTTGGTTGGTAAGTCCATTGCGACACCTCTTGAGCTTAATCACAAGCTTAGTGAGGATCAAGGTGATCTTCTTAATTGAATGACCCAAAAAGCAGTATCGGAGACTTGTGAGGCGTCTATCTCATATCTCATCATCACACGACCAGATATCACTCATGCTGTGAGCGTTGTCAGTCAGTTTATGCAAAGCCTAACCCTGAACTATCAGAGCTAAGGAAGCAACTCAAGGAGCTGATCGATGCCGGCTATATCAGAGCCTTGAAGGCACCGTTCGGGGCACCGGTGCTGTTCCAGAATAAGCATGACGCAAGCCTCCGTCTATGTATCGACTATCGGGCCCATAACAAGACTAAAAAAAAAAAAAGAAGAAAAAGAAGGTGGTGCGCGTGGAAGAATGGACAAGTGGGAATCGAACCCCCCGAGGGCAAGCAAGCCCTTCTACCCCATTCGATTATCTTCCGACAACCATTCACTCTGTCTATCACCAATCGACGTATTCGTATGCAAGATCAGCCTCCTCTCCATATACGTATTAACAAACAGGCGGCGGATCTGTATCGCCATCCGCCGCTGCGCAGGAGCTGGAAACAGAGAATCCCGTGATAGGCAGGGGCGCGGGATCCACCCAACGGGAAATAACGCTTCTGTTATGGCAATGGGTGCAGTGTGACACACGGAAGAAATCGCGCTTGGGAGCTCGGGTTAGGGACGGTCGGTTTCGGGTGCTTATGAAGTTGCTTATACAGTTGCTTATGAGGGTCCTGATCGTTACCCAGACCCACCACTATATCCACCACCATCACTAAGAGCAGAGGTCAAGGTAGCACCCCTAGCAGCTTCACAGGTTTCATCTCCAGATCAAGACCGGGTTCCATACCCAGTTATAGGTCCAGATCCTCCAGATCAAGACCGGGTTCCATACCCAGTTATAGGTCCAGATCCTCCAGGTGAAGACCCAGATCGAGACCGAGTAGTTTTCACTAGTAGATCCAAGTCCAGTCATTGATCCCGTTGGAGTAGAAGCAAGGGTACCTAGAGCAGCAGTTCCATCTCCAGATCGTGATCGATACCCATACCCATGCCCAGCATCAGAACCTGCGACTTGCCCCGGCATCCCTTACAACTAGAGATAGAGATCCAGATTAAGACCTTCGTGTTCGAGATCCATATCCATACGTAGGAGCAGAGTCAGTATCTCGTTCTGTTATATTCGTATATTCTGTCGATTAAGCAGTTCGATACCCGCCTCGACGTACAATCGGCGCATGAGATCCAACATGCATGCATTACTGTCTTAAACTTAAGCCAATCAGTCCTGGTAGGCGGGCATCCGTTGCTTGTTCATTCCGGGTATGCTTCCGAGTGAAGCAGCCCGCCAGTCTGCCCAAAGGCAAGTAGTGGCAAGAATCGGGTCAGATTCTGCCGGGACGCGATAGCTGATTCGCCCTACACTCGGGTCACGTCGTTCCCCCGAGGCCCAGAAGCTCAAAGCGATTCAGCAATATTGAGATGCTTTTAGTTACCGAGTGGCTAGTTCGGCTGGTGATTCGTTCACCTGCTTGCTAGCTTCCATCGCAAGCACGCTATCTTTTGTTCGCCCGCTACCGCACGGACCGACCCCACATAGAGCCGAGCTAAGGCTAGCAGTGAGCGGCAAAGGGAAAGGGAAAAAGCATCCTCAACAAGGAAGGCAAATTGGATACTTGTTGAACAAACTCCCACTATTAGTGAAAATATATAAAATAAGAATGCGGGAAAAGCGACTTCCTTTCTACACGAACAGAACAAGGAAGAGAATTGACACCCGAAAAGAAATATCATATATAAAGGAATAAGAAGACTTTCCTCTCCTTTTAAAAGAGTTAACCAATCTTTCAATTCTACCATCATAGCAAACTTTTTATTTTTTTCTTTGACTTCTTCTTGGCTGGTTCTGAACGCCGCGTAACATCATCTTCAACCTCCACCGTACGTACCTTTCGGTGCGGCCACTAAAGAATTGCTTATACACTAAACAGCTGCTTTTGAATCCAGTCCCGAAGGTTGTTGGCTCCGCCTCCCTATTGAATACCGTTCGACTCCTTCTTCTTTCTATCGAGTTCAGCACCGAGCCTCCGCTCAATGGAAAGCACCTTTATTTTGCCCTGCGCCCTTCTACGAGCTTCTACCAAGGATCAACGTTATACCTTTCAAACGCCGATGAAGCAGCAGAAGCGCATGCAGTAGCCGACCTTGAACCAGCTCACACGCGTTAAGCCAGCCATCCCGCCCGATCGCAACATTGAAAGCCGTTCGAGTCGTTATTCTTTCAGTCGTAACTAAAAGCTTTCGAGCGAGTGCAGGATGGTGGGCGGCAGGCAGTCTGAAAAGCGACTTCCTTTCTATCTAGAATATGTAATTGTTGAGAGGCCGGAGATAGGAGTCTTGAACCGGAGACAGAGGCGCGCTGGCCAGTGTAGGATGAAAAGGAATTGATGGATCTGACCTTCACTTTCCCACTTCAGCTTTCAAGCGGTCAGATTGAATGATGAATCCAACGGGACAGTTTCAGATTGAATCGAGAATGGTTGACACACTTCGGCTATCATCCTTACTCAACTAGAAGCTATTCGGACTGACTCAACTAGGAAGGCTTCGGCGCTTGACTAAACCAATCTATCAACCTTAATGCCCTGCCTTTCCGTAGTCCACTTCACTAATCAATGGAAGAGTCAGCAAGGCAAGCATAAACTTCTGCTTCCGCCTAAGCCGTGCTTGCTACTCTATGGTTTCTACCCCCACTAGAAGAGGAAGCAACCTTTGATCCTAAGAAATAGTACAGTTCAAGCATTGATAATAAGAAATAGACTAGTGCTCGCTTTGATTTGATAGGAATTTCTCTGCACTTCGCCCTGCCTGGATTCTGCCCTAACTTCACTCCGCCTTCTTCTTCGGTGCGGTCTTCTTCCTTTACTTCTTCTTCTTCTGCCTGGTTTGGAACCCTATTCATAGAAGATATTTTATTTATTCCTATTGCCTGAAGTGAGCTACAAGACGGATACGGATACTTGCTTTTGCTTGCAACAGCTTCTTCTCTGACTACGGCTTGCCCGCGAGAACCCTACTGAGCTTCATTAAGCTGTTGGAAAAAAGGAATTCACAGTCAAAGACGGACCGAAGCGAGTAAACTACCTCCTAGGATTGAGATAGATACGAGACTGGCCCTGAACTCCAGCGAACCACTACAGGACCCGAATTGGACTGAACCCCCGCCTAGGCACTCCTACAACGGATAGAGCCTTGACTTCTTTTCTTCGGGTGATGCCTTAAACTAATAATCCCGTACTAGCTTTTCTAAGTAGAGCTGCGCTCTCCCTATAACGCCGCAAATCCCAATAGAACGAAGAACTTACCTTATTATTACCCATAAAAGTCTAGAAGTTGTTCCGAAGAACAAATAGCTCCATCCCAATAAACGTTCCAAAAACTGGGGCCGTAAGTCATCAATTGCATACCATGGTTTGTTAGTGATCTAATAGAGTCGTTAGTTCCCCAGCTTACCAACTAATAACCATGGGGAAGAGGGACAGCCCACTCCTGTCAAAAAAGAAGAAGCCTCTTCTCACGATTATTAAGTCCTTTATCATCCTGAGTATTGCCTTAAACGAGCATCCAACCTATACAAGAGGCTATAGCTGTCCACTATAGGAGCTTTAAAAGACAGGAGATGGAAGAACGCGGACTACGCGCAATTCCCCCTCTTCTATCTGACAGGACAAAGAAATAGGAAGGGATCCATAAAGATAAAGAGAAACTTTTCCTGCCATAGTCGCGATGATCAGTCCGAGAGTGCTGTCAAGGAAGAGAAGCCAGAGCAGAGTAGACGCTTCCCCGAATATATAGCAAGCAAATTACAACTATCACTTTATAAACCGGGCCGGCTGAATCGAATCTCTAACGGTAGTAAGAAAGTCTCTTCGTGTGCCATAGACCGAAAAGACCTATACAGGAGATAGATTTTATATAAAGATTTTATTTTCTATGGCACTTCCAAAGCAGGTAAGAAAGACAGAAAACCAAGGAAAGCCAATGCCCCCACTAGAACTAATTGAATAGTGGTAACAACGGTAATTAAGGAAAGAAACGAGATTAGATAGAATGTCCTCAATCTCTGAGAAAGATTGACCATCCGAAAAGAGGAAAAAACGGAGTTCTGAGATTCTTTCTTAAGACTGCTCGGGTGGCCATACCATCTTGTTCCCCTCAGAGGGATAGCCGCTTGGAGAGCTAGTTTCGATACCTGCTTGGATCGTTAGTTACTTTCCTTCCCTACTCAATCGGTACCCTAATGGGTATCTATCATCAAGGTCCCTAAACTCATGTTTTCTTTACACAGAAATGGTCATAGAAACAGGATGGAAGGTTTACTTGATGTGTCTCTCATTGAGATTAGTTCCCCTTGAGGGGATACCTTCTTTCTCTGTCTGTGTCCCTTCTTTCACTGCTAGAGTGCATCCTTGTGGTTGTTTGTGAATAAGAGGTAAAAGGAGCTAGATTCGCCCCTCGGCAATTGATTCTTTGTACGGTTGGTCATCCTTTCATTTGCCTTATTGAGGTCTCCTCGGAGGGAAGAAATGTTTGGTCTTAAGCATCCAAGTCAGTGTAAAGAGTGGACATATAAGCAACCCGGCCTAGGACTAAACTACCGATACAGAATAGGGGACTTCAAGCAGCCTGAATATAGATATAATATATGGAGAGCCTTATTGTGATCAGTTCCCGAAGTGAGTCAATCGGAATTCCTTCAAATATACTCTATTTCAGTGCTTTCTCGTCCTTGCTATGAAAGGAAGTTAGGAATTAGCGTAGCTCTTTCAGGGGGGCACTCTAACGGAATAGTACAATGGCTTCCCTATACCTTCTTTCCCCCCCGAACCCCCCTAAGTTGGCCTTACGGTCTATTTCCTACTTTTACAACCGCTTTCAGATTCAATATTGGGGGTTCTTTCCTCATATTATTCCTATTATTCGGGGCATTCCAGACATTCTCGGAAATTACGTAAATGATGACAGAAAGACAGTCGTGTCAGTTATGCCTCCAATGTTGGAAAAAGGTGGTAGGTGGCTTTCAGGGTTTATCGCTTACAAGGATCCAAGTAAGAGATGGAGATACATGCCCGGGCCTTTCCATCTGCTGGAGTGGCTCTCACGAGCCCTAGCGCTTCTAGGGATCGACTTCCACGCTGCATGAAGATCTCGCCTAGTTTATATCCTCGACGAGGGACTCATGTAGAAGGCACGCCTGTCACGAGAAGGCTGTCATCTGAGCGGAAACCTCGCGTAGAAAGAAGATAAAGGTTGGCGTGGATCTTTCGCCTCCTAGAAACCCTTTCCCTTTCTCTGCCCTCCTTCTCTATTCGACATGGCTACAGTCCTACAGTCTTTCTTTCCCATAGGACTGTATGTATGGAAGAACAGTTCTTGATGAATGAGAATGTTATTCCTACTCCATGATCTCAGGTTCTTCCTCGGCCCCTTTCTTCTGTCTTTGACTTTGCTTTTTTTTTCTGTCCTTGGTAGGCTTCTCTTCTCGCTACTCCAGTCTAGTGGGGAAGGTCTGTTGGATTGTGGTGTTATGACTAATATAGAAATAGCTTATATTAAAGTGATGATATGATGCCCAGGCTAGGAACTGCTGTTATTCATAGTAGGGTGCTGCTCCCTTTCCCTTCCTTCTAGCCTTACAATCTCAACTTTCTTTGAACGAGGGACTGACTTCAAAGAGCATGCTGCTTTCTCCCTCAAGCCTGAAAAGATCGGATGACTTACTTTGGGCTCTCGCTATCTCAGAGGGAAAGTCTGAAGTGGAGTTCCCGGATGATAAGGAAGAAAGATGGCTTGGATTTACAGATAGGGGCTTTCTCCAGCCTACCCATGTGTAAAGAAAAGCTGCTGTTGGTTCTTCTTCCTAGTCTGATTCCTACTAGTGCTGGGCCCACGGGGCAAAGTAGTTAGACACAGAGATCTATCCTACATATAAGGAGTCACCGATTCTGTTAGGTTGAGTTCCCGAGTGAGAGTCTCTTTCGTATCCGCTGATGATTGGTTGTTGTTGATATTGGGTTCCCACGATTGACCACTTTTTCCTGCTGATTCTGAGAGATGGAAGGCGCTCAGTTCAAGCCAATCCTGCTCATTCAATCCGACTCGCCATTCCACTAGGGAACCTCAAAAGTGGAGCCTTGACCAGAAGACGTCACTCCAGCGGGAACTGCAAAAGAATAGCATGCGCTCGAACAACAGGGATCAAATCATTCAGCAGACCAAATGAAGAAGATTTGCAATCACATCTGCTCAAGGAACTGTTCTTCTTGAACTCGGTAAAGCAGTTGATGCTTACTTGATTGCGGGTGATTATTACTTTCTTGCAGTTGAGTATGACTTGATTGCGGGTATTGGCCTCAACCTACTAATAGGAATGTGACTGTCCTCTAGCCCTAGTTGGAACAGCCCTTTCCCGAGAAGAAGAGGATACTAGCGGATATAGCTAGTAAATGGAACTCCAACTCCCTCGCTCCTAACTCAACTATGCCCGGATAACCTACTAAATAACTTCATTCGTTGGCCGAAGCCGGCTCACTTCATTCCTCATAGAGGAGAAAGAGGAAGAACTCTTTACACTTTGTCCTAGAAGCCCGGGACTAGCAACCAATAGGAGAAGAGGATCCTAGCAACAATAGCAAGAGCAGCCCTGCCTGCGAGTAGAGGAAAAGGATACTAGCAGCCGTAGAAGGAGCAGGGTACCCTGAAAAGGGATCTTTCTCTAGGAGATTTACTGGTAAAGTAGAGACTAGGTCATCACTCGCTTCTGCTCTATCTTCAAACCTGCCCGCTGACACTACCCTGGCTCTTGTAGATTTACCTTACCTTACCAAGCGAATAAGGTGGCCGAAGCGGGAAGTCATTAATTCCTCTAAGCTAACAAGCTAACGATCTTACAGGCCCAATATACTTTGCTTGGTAGAACTATTTGGCTTTGGCTCTTTGTCCACTCCTGCCCTTTGTAGTGCTTCCGCAAGCCCTGTCATATCTTCTGTCATGCGTTCTGCCTTCCCTGTGGAAGAATGTTCAGCTCCTGTGTTTCAATGGAAGTTGGAATTGGATCTTCTTTCTGCGAGCCATTTCTAGTCCTTTTTAAGCCCAGTAGAAAAATTATAGATTACTTGTCTTTTCTTTCGCCTTAAATTGCTAATGCTTTCGAGCGAGTAAAAGCTAGGTAGTTTGAAAGCCTTCCAATTGGAGTGCTATCATTTATACTCTTAATACCGAGCATAAGAGCTAACAGGCATACCATAGGGATAGCTTTTATAACAGTTCTAAGGTGAGCCCCTCCTCTTCCAGCCATTGATTCTGTCTGCGAGCCTGTTGGAGTCCTCTTTTTTGTGGTCCATACGAAGGAGTTCCCCAGCGATCCCTTTTAAACCTTTACTTTAAGCAGTCCCAGCCCCTCACTCAAAAGCAGCAGAAGAATACAAATGGGCTAAATTAAGAGGAGGGTGGAAGTAGGTCTTTCTAACTCGTAAGCCCAAGCAAGCAGTCAATTCAGTAAGTAAGTATAGCCTAGTTAACCACTGTAGAGCCCATTGATCGAACTTTGACAACTCTACCCACTTCTCTCACCTTTCTTTGTTCGCGAGTACTCGGAGTCGATTCATAACGAGGCGGCGTCGTGTGTGACTCTCTATCTATAAACGTTCGATTCACTACGCTTCCATGCGGGCGCTTGCCCATTAAGCTTGAAGTTCGTGTAAGAATACTGTTCTAAGGCATCGAATAAAGACGGATAACCATCCTCCTTATGTCACTAATACTTACCGGGTTGACAACCTTTTGAAACCACTTATACTTGTACTTACACACACTTTAAATACTTGTGCTTCTTGTCCTTACTAAAAGGCCACTCCCCTTGAACTAAACCAGCTCCTCGGCATTCCAGCTCTGCCTGTCCGCTCCCTTGACCTTTACAGTAAGTAAGGATGAGCATTAGGCCTTAAGGCACTTGCAATCGATCTTAAGTTAAGATGAAGTGTTCAAGATCAACTGCTAAAAGGGCAGCTCACGGAAGGAACTGCAATAGATCTTGTGCTTCTTGCAATTGAATCAAAAGGAACTGTTCTTACCTCAAAGGGAGTGCAGCCAGCCTACCCATCATAACACCATTATATTAATAATTATAATATAACTTTATATAAATAAATATCTCTTGCTAAGCAACGAAAGACTCTACTCGAAAGACTCTACTCGAAAGACTCTCCTCTTACGTCTTAACTCATAGTTTTTCTCAAGCTATTTCATTTGTTTCGTGGGTTCCTGGTGGAACCCTTAGTTTAAAGCACTCAAACGTATCCTTTTTTAGTCTTAGGGGAAAAAAAGAAGAAGAAAAGAAAAAGAAGAAAAAGAAAAAGACCGATTAGAATCACGGCTTTCTTTGGTTTGGTAGAAACTCCGGGGAGTCAAGCTGAAACCGGAGTCGCCCTGGTACTTTCTTACTGCCTATGAACTGAAAAGGGGGAAGTAAGGAGCTTATCCCATTCTTATCTCTCAACTATAAGATCACAGAATGGCGTTGCAGTGACACTTATCGCTTTGAAAGCGAAAGGTCTGGCCATGTCTATCAAATTGCTGAGATAGATCGGCCCCCTTAATACTAATCAAGAACGCATAAGGGAAACTTTGTTTTTGAGAAGTCTTTAAGAGATAGGGGGAAACCTCACGGTAAGACTTAAGTTCCAGAACTCGACGGGTCCATGCCAACTCGTCTCGTGTCCAATGGACTTTCTGGCCCTGGCGCAATCGCCAGAGCTTTCTCATCAGCTCTGGATTTACGTAAGGTTCTACCAGAGATAGAGGAAAAAGCCTCTCGGCCGCGACCGGAACGAACCACTTGGGCCACGCTCCGGAACTGGAGGCTCTGAATCCGAGCTCGAGCTGCAAACCGGTTTATCGCGAGAAGGGCCGAAGGCGGCTTACTAAGCGAAGAGCTCATCAAGCGAAGGGGGCCAGCGTAACTAAGCGAAGGTAGTTTGCTGCTCTTGTTCTTGCTTACTTGGTAGTCAGCGGTATTATAGCTCACAGAGAGAGCGAAGCTGCTTAGCGGTATCGCTTAGCAGCTTACTCATCAAAGGCCGAACGATAGAGCTGCTTTTGTTGCTCCGGAAAAGAACTAAGAGGAAAGTAGCATGTTTTGCTGTTGTTGCTCTTTTTGTTGTTTTTTGTCCTCAAAGAAGAGTCAAAAGAGCGAGCTGGAGCGAGCGTAGGCAAGAGGCAAAACCAACTATCACAAGCGGGTGAGTAGGCAAAATAGGAAGAAGGAGTCGCCCTTTATCTGGAAAAAGCTGGTAAGCAAAAGCAAGGTCTTGTTTCATAGTTGGAGTGATAGCGCTTTCTTTTGGAAGGAGAATGCCCGGTCCGAACAACATGCTATTCCTTGACTTCTATTAATATATTCCTTTACTTTGTTGACTTCTCAAAATCATCAATTCGAATTCTCGGCAATAGAGGCAGGAGAGCTGGCAGGGCTAAGGCGTTGCGCTCGAGCTTATCCGGTTGGTTAGAAGCTTGATAGTCAGGGGTGAAAGGTCTTTAGTCTTGTCTTCTTTGCAAAGCTTTCCTTTTACTCGTAACAGGCTTTTCCTCCCCGGTTGATCAACCTGTTGTATTTGTCTGCCTGTCTGTCCTCTTTCACTAATGAATCTGTCTTTCCTTGCCTCTCCTTCCCTTGATTCGTTAGTGTCCAACATTGGTTAGTCTCGAATGGATTGAATCACTTGGATAATTTTTATTTCATTAGGTTTTTTCGGTTAGTGATGCTAGCTTGTATTGATCGCTTTCTCTCCCTTCCTATTCCCACCCAACCCAGCAAGCTCCGGCCCTTACTCTATAGGGCGACCCCCTTTATTAGTAAGGTTGCTGGGCAGGCAGAAGCTGCGCGAGGAGGCTTTGAAGCAGGGGCGTCACGCCTGAAGTTCGAGTAGTGTGGGAGCTGCTTTCCGTATTCCGTCTTCCTGCCTTTCGTGGGCTGTTTAAAGCATAACTCAAATAGGTATAAGCTTGTTTTTGGTGTCTTGTTGCTTCGGAAGGGGAGTGGAGGGGAAGGAGAGGACAGGTTCAGCCTAGAGAGTAGAGTAGTGGAGCCAGAAAGGAAAGAATGAGTAGTACCAGAGAGACATGTTACGAAAGAAGGAATCACCAACCAGAAAGAAATACAAGTGACGAAGCCCTTAACTCCGCAACTGCCTTCGGGCGAGGGAATGACCCCTGCTGACCACCAACAAAGGAATAGACTATCCAACCAGAAAGAAATGTCGCTGACGGCACGGAACAAGTCGATCGGCAACTACTCGCTTCGATCCGAGAGTCACGAAGGAAAGAGATACTCTACAACTAGAAACACGTACTTGAATGCTGAATGCTATGAGTCGAGAGAGAAAGAATTACTAGACAGAATGGCATTGACCAGATAGTTGTACACGAGAGAATTACTATCACCAACCATAAATACGATACAATAAGGCACTACCTTGCCCCTCGGCAAACAACCACAGCCCCAAGCCCGTCCACTAGCTGCTTAAAGTCTATCCATTGGCCAAAAACAGGATCCGTTTTATCTGAAAACCCGCTTCGAGATACCCTTCGGTAGGTAAAGAAACTGAATCCCGATTCCAAAATTACTCAAAACCGGGGAGAAAATCACTAAGTTTTAAATGGCACCCAGGCAGTAAAAAAAGATATAGACTCTCAAACCAGAAGTACGATCCGACACGAGCTTGCCCTTCGACAAGCAAGCAATGCCCACCAGCGCGCACTGGCTCACTAAGTAAATACTTAGCCGGGTCGAGCCGAGGGACTGACCCGACCCTACCGAACGAGCCAAATCGAGAGTCCTATACTTGTCCACCGGCCCTCTGGATTCTGTTCTAGACTTACCAATCTTGGCTAGCTTGTTTTCTGGCGCTAAGCCCTTATCTTATCTACACCTTTGGCTAATAGTTCAAATCATTATTCCCTCCCTTCCTTATCGACATTAGCTGTATCCCATATCTCCCCATATCATATTTCACCAGACCCCACCCGGATCAAGCTCCCCCATTTTGAAGAGTCTTTTTTTTTTGACGGAGTAAGCTTTGTTGAAAAAGATATCCGAGGAAGGAAGCTCCCCCTTCCCTTTGTATTTGCAGATCAGGTTCAGATAGATACGAGATAGGCTTTCTCCCCCAATCTGCAGCTCAAAAGGGTCGTAGTTCACATTCGCTTCCACCGGATCGGGCGCCTGCGGCAGCGCCCCTTGAGCCGTGCTCCAAATTTGTGTAATCCACTCTACCAAATCCATTAGTTCTCTTGTAATCATTCGATTCCGTCCGAATTCGCTCCTACTCCTAGGCCAGAGCAAGAGCAGAGGGGAAGAAGGAACATTAAAAGATTTTAAATACACGGATTCGCTCGACCGGGGCCTCTTCCTCTTTCCGAGAGATTCAAGAAGAACGAAACGCGCTTGAAGCAATTGAAGAGCTCGGCCGGGCTGAATCAAGAACTGAAAGAGCCATCATGGGTGATTAAGCAACTTCTAATTCAATGGTGGATAAAGAAATGAGCTAGCCATTCCTCGATAATAAAAAAACTAGGGCATACTCAGCAGCAAGGCAAGGGGATTTGAACCAACTTTTGGAAAAGAAGAATTCGAATGCGACAATGTCAATGCAGTTGACCAACCGATTGAGATATTTTATTAATTATGCCCCTTAGATATTCACTAAGCGGGAAGGCAGTGAAGTAAGCGAATATGGAGTACTCGAGGGACAGGCCCTGAAACGAAGGACGGGAACGAGCGGGATCTCAGACGAACAGGAAAGAGAGAGTCAACGCCGGTAGAGGAGAGGACTAGCCTAGGCTCTTCAAGACCTTACTCGGCTCGAGGAAGAGAAATAGAAAGGTACACGAGGTGAGCGGAAATCTATTATTCTAGTCCAAGGTTTTCTAGTTCTATTTCTAGTCTGCGAAGGAGAAGGGGAAGAAAGCACAGAAGAAGAAGTGTAAGACGACGGGCTTTCTATCTCTTAGTCGTCAGGATATGGGCAATATATCTTTGCTGAAACTGGAATTAAAATCAATCCAATCAGTTTTGTTCAGTGGGCAAAGGCATAGAGCGTGAGTAAGAGATTCAAAGGAGGTCCTCGATTAGTTCATTTCGCACTTCCGTATCAATTCATTCCGTTCCGAGCTATGGTTCATTCCCGGTTCAAGAAAGCCGAAGGAATGAAATGAATAACTTATCTAAGCAGATCCACCCAATAGGAAGATCGGAGATAGAGGAAAGATCTATCGCAGAAGAAGAAGCGGGGCTAGCTCACAGAAGGTAGTTGACTCTAGAACCGGTTTCGGAAAGGGCAATCAATCCATCCATTCATGTTAAGGTTGTCCTACAAACGACGCATGTGTAGGAACCAAGAATTGAACTAAATACTGAACCAATAGAAAGTCAAGATCGTAGGTCACGTAGGAATAAGTACTCAAGGGGCAAGGGTCTGAAAGAGTCGTTTCGAACTCTGCTCATAAGTAAGTGAGTGCCTGTCCGCCTCGTGAAGGGACTCGAGGAAAAAGAATGAAATGTTTGTTCAAAACGCTTTCTCGGGCAAGCAAGGAACGGAACTGACAAAAGGGAAGGCTTTAGCTTACGACCAAGAAGAAGCTGGAGCAGGGAAGGACCTATCTGAAAGGAACCCCCGGATTCGGAAGTCTAGTTGTGATTCGATGGAGTGATGGTGCCTCGTATGAGACATCGAACGGTGCCCGTAGTTCACGTTTTTAGCAGCGTAGCTCACTCTAGGCCGCTTGTTAACAGGGGTAGACCTCTTATGCGAACACGGCTTAGTTCGACCTGCCATGCCAATGCGTTCCTCAATCACAAGCAAAAAATAAGGTGTTTTTGCGGAATATATTATAAAAATACTTTTTAAAAAGCATGGAAGCGAGCGGACACGCTTTTCACTAGTGATAATAAGAAGTATATCTATTGGGATATGATTAAGCACAGCCCCCAGTACTTGACCACGTTCTTCATAAACAAGCGTGCGGCCTCATCCGCAGTGCAGTCGGCAGATGCCGCCATGAAGGTGGCATACTTTGAAAATCTATCGACCACCACCATGATGCTTCCAAGCCCATCCACCCTGGGCAAGCAAGAGATGAAATCCATAGTAACACTTTGCCATGGTCTGGTGAGGATAGGCAAAGGATGACGCTCTCCTCCTGGCCTCTTATCTTCTATTTTGTCTTGTTGACACACAAGACAGGTTTGGACATAACTTTCCACGTCTTCTTTCATCTGAGGCCAATAAAATCGAGCGCCAAGCAACGCCATTGTTCGGTGCTGACCGGGATGTCCTGCCCAGCGAGTGTCGTGACACTCCTTCAACAAGTCCCTACGTATGTTATCCCACCTTGGGACGAAAAGCTTATTCCCCTTGGTGTAGAGCAGACCATCCTTTTCCCAAAAGCGACGAGTCCTGCCCTCCTTGACAGCTTGTAGTAGGCTCCTAGCTACTGCGTCATGTTGTAGACCCTCCTTGATCCTATCAGAAAGGGTGCTCCTAAACTGGCTCACAGCAGTGTTCTCCTGTAGCTTCAAGCTCACAAGCTCTGCTTTCCGACTTAACGCATCAGCCACTAGATTCGTGCGTCCCGGCTTATACTCGATACACATATCGAACTCAGCCAAATTTCAGTCTTGCCACCTTGCTTGCTTCGGGCTGAGCTTCTTCTGTGTTTGGAAATAGCTGGTGGCTATGTTATCCGTTCGGACAACGAATTTTGACCCGAGCAGATAGTGTCTCCAAGTGCGTAGACAGTGCACTATGCTTTACCATACAAAGGCATCTCCGCATAGGTATAATTTCTTAAGTTTTTTAAAGCTAAAGCTAGTAAATTTGTTACGTGTGTTCCCTGGGAACCCTTAGGGTAAAGCACTCAAACGTATCTTTTATTTGTTATATAATAAGAAAAGTATTTACAAATAGTAAAGGTATAAAATATGTGTACGTGGTTCCCTGTAAACAAGGCATCAAACTCACACCTTTCGAACCATATATTTGATAACCCTTAGTTTAAAGCACTCAAACGTATCTTTTAAAACTATAATAATATAATTAATATAAGTAAAGTATTAACAAATATTATATTATTTTCTAAAGGTATATAATTTGTTACGTGGGTTCCCGGGGAACCCTTAGGGTAAAGTACTCAAACTTTAGCTTTAGACTCTTTTGATCCAGGGCGGTTTGAATCTCGTTCCAATAAGCGCCCCTTTCTTTATAAAAGAGAAAGATGGTGTTGTCATTCTCCAGGATGCGTATTCTATTTTTTTATAGAAGATTCAAAGCTGTAATTGTGGACAATAGATGGTTGGTGCGAAGGTTCTGCTTCATCGCGCGCCACCCTTGGGATCGAAGAATTACATGAGGATTTGGGATGCTACAAGGTGAAGTGCTAACAACAGATTCTGCAAACAACTCATTATGCGCAACTCTGAAACACACTTTTAGAAAGAAAAACAACTCATTTTGCGCAAATCCACATGCATTTGAAGAGAATAACAAGTAAGCATCAAAGAAAGAGAAGCACAGGAAAGTAAAAATTACTCTATAGCCTGCTGCCCTTACTGGAATCCAATCTCAATCCGTAACATCAGCACATTTGTTGATTGAAGCAGACTTCGAAGACATACATTCAAGCCGTTAACAAAAGTAGTTATCAAGGAATGGCCGCTAAAGAGGCCTATAACGCAAGCAAGCTAGCTTGATAACTCCCTCCTCAAAACATACGTTAAACGCCCGTTTTCCTCTACAAAACTTGAGAAAAATACTGTGAAAACTACAGCTGCAACCAGTTACTGGAAAGAGGTATCTATTTTTAGCACCTCTCTTGGGATTGGCTTTGGCTTAGCAGCCCAGATGGCTTGCTTGGTTCGCTCACCTCGAAAGGAGTTAGGTCTTTGGCTTAGGTTTGGCTCCATCAGACAGATATGGTTTTACCGGTTAGGTTCGCTTTATCAACAGGAACCTCGGCCTAGCTCGTTTGAATGATTGCAAGCTACGGGCTCTAGAGACACATAAAAACGAACTTAGACAATTCCTAACGATGGGCTGCGGGCCATCAGCAGCAATAAAGATTGGAAATAAGAACGAATATTAGATAACTCGCTCAGCTACAAGCAAATAAGAGAGTGGTTTACAAGGACATCCTGCATACAGAAAGAGAAAAGTAGATTCTAGGTAGGCAAGGAACTCCTCACTCAACCAAAGAGAGTGCGGGAAATCAGCTGTAAAAGGTAAGGGAGACAGGGAAGAAAGCTATTCCACGATAGCAACTGCACCAGCCGCCATCTAGTTCGGTATTTGGTTCTTACTTCTCTGCCTCGGTACTCATCGGCAGCATCCCCTTCTGGCTACTCCCTCTTTATGGCCTTCAGTGGGCTTCCTGGCCTAATACTAAGACTCGGGTGTGAGGACCTGGGGACTAGCAACAATTAGGGCGGTGTTTGGTTCGCTAGGTTCGGAAGGGTAGGATTTGGTTCAGATAGAGCTCTTGGGCTTGGCTTCCCTCAGCAGGGAGAGAACTGCCGAGCCTCCCCTTTACCATGCTCAGTCTCCAACTGTAACACCTGCAACTAAAACAACTAATTCCCCAAAAAAGACTGAAAAATCACATACAGATTCTGGCAAAGAAAGATCAAAGAGACTTCCCCTTTGACACTGGACTCTCTCGCTCCTCATTCGGAAAGAGTGTGGTTTGTTCTCAGCCCTAGATCCATACCCTGTGACTTTAGCAATATCGCTCAAAACTCGCTTACACTCCCCAGACCAGTAACTGGAGTCTCATCCGCCTCTCTCAATCACCCATTCTCAATCAGCAAGAACATCATCTGCACCAGCGACAAGAAGTTCGCTATCTAGTTAGTTAACTGGATCCGTAATCCTTCTTCTGTGATTTAATCTTTTTCAAATGATAAATTCTGTAAAAGAAATTAGCTTTTCACACCATAGACTTAAGAGATGGATTCCTTCCCATCTTCCCTCCCATCTACCCCTTACGCAGCTCCGTCTGCAAGAGGAAGTCGAAAACTAGATTCGGAAATTGGTCTTGAAAGAGAACCAGAACTGGAACTTAGTTACCCGGATCAGTCCAGATTGGCAACTTGAAGTCAGTCAGAAAAGCGCTAACAAGAATTGCGTAAATAGAGATCGTTCAGTAGGCTAGTCGAAGATCGAAGATGGAGACTGTCAAGATTGATAGAGTGGTCGGGCCCAATGCGCTCTACAGTAGTGCCTCGCGAGGTCGTAGAGCCGGTAACCTTGGATCGCCTAGGATCTTGATTCATGCTCCGTCTGTGATTGAGATTTAATCCTCTGTAACGTGTTTAACACATGCAACTCGGTAGAGGGAGATAACTATCATATTATAGGACATTTTTAGTTGTGATTGATAGGTTGACATATCCGCTTCGAACTATGATAGCTCAAAGAAGAGAGTATTGAAATAGGGAAGGTAAGCACTAATTCATCTCGTATTTGATGGTCTCCTTGCTCCCCGCCCAAGGTGTTAGAGAAGTAAGGAGTCAAGAACCTTGTCACGAGCTGGATTCGAACCAGCACCTCTGGGCTAAGGACAAAGAGACATATACCCTGCGAACTCCCTTTTATTCGACCCGTGACTTTGGTGACCCGGTTCGCCGAAAAGGCTACGTCCGGGGGGGGATTCTCCTTCTTTTCACCCCAGTCCATGAAGGGGGCCT
>CANNZS020000157.1:0-15000 GCA_947561395.2 Buxus sempervirens
CAGCATAGCTTTACTCAACGGCTCCAAGCCCACCACCCGTGGCACACCGTCGACCTCATGGAGCGAGTCTATCCTGTACCGCTTTGACCCTCCTCTCGACTTTGAAAATGCCAATCATTGTCCCGTCAAATTCATATGATCTTGTGGATCTACACGACCAAGCAATATGATTCATACAAATGACGAACCAGAAAGCAAAATACTACATACGACAACTCCTTCTTTGATCGCCTAATCTTCACTGATAGCTGAACCAGGGGGAGACCTCTTTCGGTTGGGTGTTGCGGGTCGGTTGTTAATGCTTTTCCTTTGTCTGCCACAGCTCGAGCTCGGGTCGGGAAGCCTGCTCTTATCGGTGCCGCCATCGGCCTATTGTTCCTCAACAAATGCCCATCGATCACCACTTGAAGCTCCAACCACTTGACTTTAAAACCGTTGTCTTTCTTTGAAGTGAGATGTTCCAACGGTAGCAACAACTTAAGCACAGGAAGTCGTTCATCCCTATATTAATAAGTATAATACTCTGCTCTGTTATAGTATAGTATGGAACCGTCGTAATCGAGACTTGTTACACATTTCCGACGAGCACTAGCGCTACCCTTGATGTTGGTGACTTTGTATGTCCGGCTTGGTTACCCTTTTTCGGGAACTCACTGGCCGAGGACTGAGAAGACAGACACCACTTTTGGATTTATTTGCCAGCTAAGCGACTTGTTTATTTCATGGCTGTAATTGGAGCCCCAGAGTGGAGTGGCAAAGCTCAGTTCAACTGTTTTCTATTCGAATAGTGAATTCTACTACTAGTGTCATAATAGCGAAAAGCCCTTCTTTCAAGTCAAGGTGCAGATTCGCTGTCATCTCTCTAAGATATTCCCATTTGACCAACGAGTAGTTTCAACTTCAAACTCAGTCTGTCTCATACATGAATTTTTCTTAGTTGTAGTATGGTGCGCCTCTACGGAGCGATATTTTCTGTCCTATACAATCGTCACTGATAGGCTCTTCACCGAGAATCTTCACTGACTGATAGCTTAGTATTCAACTAGTGAACAAACTAGGTATTTTGGGTTCGCGGGGTGGGCATCCATCAAACTAATCGCTTTCCGCCGATGAGCCTGTTCCCGTTCCTGTTGTTGGCAAAGAAGCATCGGTCGGTGTCCAAGTCAGAGAGTGAGTCCGAAGCTTGGGCATCACAGAAAAGAGCTGGTGTGCTGGCCTCGTCTTGTTGTTAGTATCGCTTTGATGAGCCTGTTCCTCCAGTGCAGTGGTGTTTGTTGGAGGGTAGATCAACCTTTCAGGAATGGGAGGGACGCGGTTCATTCAACAGCCAATAATTAGAATTCATGTGCCAGACTATATTAGATTATGATATTCTCGATCGATTTGGGTGGGCGTATATATATGTGCAGAAATCTCATTATTACCTGCTATACCTGCGAGGCGACCATCGAATAGAGGCCTAAGCTAAGGACCAAGACAGCCCCCTTCCACAAGCCGTTAGTGAATAGGGATTCCTCTAATGGCTTACTGGTTTGGTACGTACATATCCGGGGGGTAGGCCTATGAGGGGTATGTCCTAATAGGCCGAATCCAAGTCCCATATAGTGAGAAAGGGCTTTCTCATGGGTGAAGAGCTTCATGAGAAAAGAGTACATATGTACTAAACCAAACAGGAACTAGAGACTACATCATTCACTTCCCCCGCGGAGCACGCACTCTGTCGGTGTGAAGGTCTGGACTTGAGGGACCTCGTACGAGTGACCCCTTTTTTTTTTATTAGGTGAGAATGCCTACCGTAGCCAACGACTGACCACCTTATTGATCGCCGCTTGTTGCTTGCGAAAGTGGTTCTTTCGTTTAGGGTGCCTTTTCGGGTGGTGTAACATAGTTCTTCTTCCTCTGATCGCCCCTTTTTGGGTGTCAATCAATATAGTGCTTCCTCTGATATCGCCTGTGCGGGGTAACACTGTGTTACCGATTATGAACTGCTCCACGACTCTCGTATCCGTTTAGCCATAGCATAGCCCAATGGCTTCCCACACTGGACGGAATGCCCAAATAAGGAAATTTCTCAAGCTATTGATGTTCCATATGCGACCTACTTATGCCCTCTTTCTAAAATATATTATAGCATCTCCTCTGAGCTACAATCGGAGCTCCTTTGACCGGTAGTAATGCACTTATTTATCGTTGACGGAACCGACACTTGACTGACTCGTTCGGGTTGGTTTTGTTTGCCCAACAATGGATGCCTGGGAATGCGAAACATGAATTCACTCTTTTTTGCCGGTAGTTCGGAGGCCGGGATTGCTGCGATAAGAGCACGAAAGCACTGGGACGCTGCTCGTGGTACATGATCTTGCCCGTGAGAGGGAGTTATCCGTGAAATAGCCCCGAACTAGCAGCTTTCGAAGTGAAGTATGGAATGGAAGGAGATAATATAATTCGAATTCAAAGAAATGGGTACCACCAAGTCATAATCCAGTCATTCTCCTCTTTCGGACTACTCGGATTGAGCCGACGACTAATAATCGGATTGCTCCGACTAAAGAATGAGGATCCCAAACCCCATGACGCACTGTAATCACAAGAAACAGAACAGGGCGCTGTGCGGTAAGTAAGAGTTCGACACTTATTTAGAAGCGGCTAAAACAGAAAGACAAACATCCCGGCGATGGAGGGGACCAAGAAAACGGATGCGCTAACTTCGCTTACGGAGCATGGTTTAGGTACATATGTACGTTAGGGAATAATATAAGTAGGTAGACTACGGTTCGGGGAACAAGCAACTCCTGAGCGCTAGCGCGAAAGCCGTTGCGCGTTAGCACGCGCATACCTTTTCTTGCCGGGAATCAAATCAATGTTAGGGAGTCAAAGCTATTGGAATGTAGTGAGTCTAACCCCTTGGAGACTGGCAAGCAAGCTATCCGTGCTGTTGTCGTAGGGCGTAGTGAGCTCGATCTACTTCATCACAGGCTGAGCCACGAGTTGTTGGTGGAGCTTCGAGTGATCGATGGGCATCTCTCAGCCGAGTGGAGTAAGTTATTTTAAGTGAACTAAGCTTTCAGCAGTTCCGCACGACGATCGGAAAACACTATCACACCTGGCTTGCTATTCCGAGGAGCCACTTTTTTGTCTCGCAGCGGCAGCATCTGTTGTCTTTAGAACGAAGTGCCGTGCCTTGGTTGGTCGTATCCATCTCTAGAAGTGGGGGATTTTTCACTTTCTATCTAGACCTGTTTTTGCAACTAATTGAATGGATCACCCAGGGGAACGGAACCTCCCAACAACTCACTATCCCTCGGTTTCTACCTCTTCCTTTTGACATCCTTTCTAACAGTCTTGGCGAAAGGAAAGGATCTTAAAAGTTGCTCACTATTTTGAATGACCGCCTTAGGCAGGATGAAGTGGGAAGACCAATACATCTGAATAGAAAATCAAATAGTCTTCACCAGTTGGGCTCTACCAGCATAAGATAGGAATCTGCATGTCCAACTCTTTATTCTGGAAGTTCTCCTGTCCACCAACGCAATACAATCAACCTTCCTCAACTCGGAAGAAAGAAGGGGGACCCCCAGGTATCTAATAGGAAGAGACCCCTCATTAAATCCCAACATGCGCTTTTTGTGCTCTCTGGTACTATGATCCACGCCACAAGTAAACAAGTTGCTTTTACCAGGAGTAGCTTCCCTATTGTCTTAATATCGGAAACTACCTCCATCACGGATTCTTTATCCTCGCACTCACAGGTTATTGACTTAAAAGTAGAAGAATCCTTCCTTTTAGCACAAGGAATTCACTTCGACAAACTAAACCAGGATAAGTACAAGCGAACCAGTGCATCCGCTCGCTCATCTTTTTTATACATCAATTTACGATGAAAAGAAGGAATGATACGGGGATATCCCGACCTGGTTAGAGTGACTGGAACTGGTAAACATCCGGTTGGACGGTCTCCCGCATAAGCCCTTTGCAGTGATGAAGAACACGGTTTTTGGTACAAAGCGGTGAATAACAGACCAGACTGGCGAACCAGTTTTATAACTCTTTTGGCATACAGCCATGAAACTATGCTACTTTCCTTGGTAAGGTCATCATAGACAATGAGGATCACTTTTGTAAGTGGACCCATCATTGCCTTAGAGTGTTCAAACACTCTTATTAGGGTTGTATGGAGGGAACTACCCCCCAAACATACTTCCCCCAACCCAAGTTAGTTTGATGTGATCGCCCTAACAGTTTTAGGAGGAAGGCTTTCGCACTCTACGGAGTGTGCCTAGTCTTATAGGTTCCTCATTTGACTCCTGGAGGTTAGTTAGACCCCCAAAAAAAAGGAGTACCCCTCTAATCGGTAAGGAATAGTCAACACTTACAGTTACTGTCCTTCGACTTGGACTAAACATCCTGTCATGGGCCAACAGTAGAGTCTTGTCTCAATCTTTTACCCAGGTAAACCTAGGTGAGTTACAGACTTACAGAGTTCTGACAATTCGGACTTTGAGCAGAGTCTAGCTCCCTTCACTTTAGGGATTAGTACTAGTTTAACCACACTCGATCTCCCACCTGGTAAAGTGGAGTACGGTAAGAGGAATAGCCTATCTTCTATCTAGCCTTGAGCCCGGTATCTTGATTGCTGCTACTTGGATTTACCCCGAGCCGGTGCCGGGGCCAGCGTCTATTAAGAAGGGGATAGCCGGCTTATTTCGCTCCTAAATCCATTTAGCCTTTCTCCGGAACTACTTTGACTTTGAATACCGATACGGGACCACCTTCCCAAATCAAATGCAACTGATTCAAGAACAGCAAGAACAGCTGCTCACTCGGTCGTAGGGAAAAGAGTAAGTGATAGTCATCCATCGCCTTGAGCGTAGCCTGGTCTGGGATCGAGCCCTTCTGCCCTTCCTAAGGATCATGGGTCACGAGATTCGAATTAGTTCAAATCAAATACAAATAGGCCCTCTGCCCTGATTCAACTTCTCCCAAGGGGCAATCAAGCCTTTGAAACTAGGTCAGGTCAAATAGAGCTATTTACGCCTTTGAAAGCTGTCCAATCGGTCTAGTTTAGAGAGCCTAGATTCTCTTCTCCCCGTACGGATCCATGTTCCGCCTTCTTTCAGTCCTAAAACTGTCAGTTAAGCGGCACTCATCCTTTCTTGGCCACTTAAGGTTTCGCATCTCTCAAGCCCTGGTTGGCTACTGACTTGGCTTCGTTCACTCAACAATCATTGAATCCGGATCCGGAAGTGACTGAACTCCCTTTTGAGCTAACTGCATCGGTTATGCCGACAACAACATATTATCTAGCAAAAGAAAGCACTGACCTAGACTAGACCTCTTCTACCGCATCAAGAGGAAATCCCGATCCCGCATTTGAGAAAGTTTAGCTATGCCCACAGCTCTTTCAAAGGAAAGCAGTCTTTTCAAGAAGAAAGTCACAGTCACACCGCTAATAGGCGGAAGAAGAGATTCCCAGCTACTGACTCTAATAAGACTAATAGCCGTACCGCAGAAGGTCAAAGAGTAAGAACTCGCTTTCGAGCTAACCTTCATGGAGCTACCTGCCAACAAGCAACAAGAGTTCTCATTCACGGCTAACTAAGCATTCGTTCGGAGTTGACAAGGGAGAGGGCTTACTTTCCTATATTTTTTTATGATGGATAGACTGGCTGCACTCCCTTTGAGGTAAGAACAGTTCCTTTTGATTCAATTGCAAGAAAACAACCTATTTTTAGAGTTTTATACGAACACTAAGCCAAACAGTCTATTTATATGGATTCCTAAAAAATTAATAAATAGACTATTATTATAATAATATTACATAAAAAGAACTCTGCCTGTTGGATGCCCTTCTTCCTGGCAAGATCAGATTAAGAATAGCCTTTGGCTAGGAAAGCACAGTCAGACTAGTGCCACGCCCAAAGCACCAAGACTGCTTATTCCGCTAAAACAGCAAAGAGACAGGACCTCTTATGACGAAAAAGTAAGAAAGTAAAGTGCTAACGTGCAGCTCCCATTCCGAATCCAAGAGAAACCCTAAGAGAAGACCATGCTACCATAGAGAAGGGAAAGCATTTGAACAAGAGGAATGAATGAAAGAAGAGCTTATTCGTATTCAATGCTAGCCTCCCCCTCCGCTTCCAAAAGGAGGCAGTCACCTTTTTTCAATACCGGATGGCTGCGGCTTTCGATCCACCGGGATACCCCGGGCACTAGGCCCCTCATTCTAAGGACCTAGCGAATTCGGTCCCCTATGTTTAAGATCGGCCTATGGATTTCATGGGAAGGGTGAGGGTTCCTGCCTATAGGCGGCCGTCGGTGTCGCCTCAACTGCCCTTTTTTTTTTTAGGACGTACGAGTGGCAAGCTCGACGCATTCGCTAACCGAAGAGCTTAATCTACAAGATTCCGGATTCGAAGCGGGTACGATATCCGATCTCCCACTGACGTAGGTTTACTGAAAGCGACCAGTTCTTTCATAGGTCCTTCTTTTTCTTTATCCACACGGACGAGGGTTTAGACTTGAGCTTGGTTTAGGATACCACGTCACACACCTCATCTGGGAATCGGAAGCGCTAACTGAAACAGGTAGCAAGTACTGATGGACTTCGATCAGGATTTCCCGGTCATTCAACCAACCCAACGCGGTTCATGAGGTACAATGATACATCTTCGAAAACTGGGAACGGATTTACTGAAAGCACAAGGATCGCCAGGCTATTGATCATAGTACGATGTCCTTAAGGGCTTCGGTCAGGATGGGAGTGCCGATTAGAACCAGACGAGGGGCCTTTCCTCGTGGTATGGCCTCCTCCAGGTCCCGCCTCAACGAAGCGGACCATCTGCCTATGAGAAAGCGAGTTGCCCATTCGGGTGGGTAGAACTCCTACCCCCTCCTCCGCTTCCGAAAGGAGTCACCTTTGCTCGAGACTGGCTTGCTCAGCTCCCGATCCTCCAAGAGAGATAGTGCCCTAGAACTATCATTATAACGATCTAGGCCAGCAGCCCTGCCTGGCGAGTTGAGATCGGCCTCGTGGGTTCGGACAAGGTGAGGAAAGTCCGAATTAAAGACTACCGACGGTCTAGCCTCCACCTGCGTGATTAGTTTGGATGAGACCAGAGAGTGGCAAGCTACCCGCTTTCGCTAATCACCGGGTTGACAATACGAGGGTATGCCTTATTTATCCGGCTCCGAACCACTTCCGTCCTAACCTCGCTCAGTTCTTTCATAAGATATCACCAGATCCAGTGATAGACCATCAGAAAGTGGGAAAGTACACAGTGGCAGTCCAGACTTAGCGCCTGGGACGCAGCCTTTTTACCTTCGACTTTCACTGGAGTTGCACTTAATGAAGCAGAAAGTAGCCCAAAAGCTTATAACAAGATAACCATCAGAGCTCTCTTTTTATTGGAAAATCGGGTTGCCAGTCCGATTGGACAGAACTGCTAGCCTGCTTCTTCGCTTCCAAGGGTGACGCCTCCACCCCGGAGTTCAGGCTTCGAAAGGGAAAGGGGGCCTTCCTAGGTTCAAAATGAAGTGGCTTAGAGAGAGAGAGATTGAGCCTCCACTTCAGCAGAACCATGCTGGGAAAATAAGGGGGAGCGCGGAGGGAAGACAAGCTGATATTCCATGCCATTCCTCACTCCGGAATGAAGGGAGGGTCCTGCTTAAGGAAGGGCGGTAAGGAAGAAAGCAATCCGGTCAATGAATCTTTCTAAAGGCTTGGTATCAGTGCATTAGCGCTTCAGTCTTCCATTCCAGGTAAGCAAGCCAGGGAAGCAATGCCGTCCTGTCTGTCCTTCTTAGAAAGTAGGTAAGCCTCTCTCCTGTCTGTTCACAAATCGGCTGTTTGAAAGAAGGAGTTCCGGTAAGCAAGTCGGATGTCTCCTAGCCAGCCTGCCCTGTCTGTTCACAAATCGGCTGTTGAAAGATCGGCTGCTCGAGTGAAAGTAGGAATGCCGGTTCTTGGTAGGATTCTATAATGCCTGCTTCTGTTTTTTAGACGAGGAAAGGAGCGCTTAAGATTTGAGTCCTAAAAGGTTGGTTCGAAGGCCGGCCCTGAAAAACCAGTGATCTATCCCGCCAGTCTATCTATACGAACCGACTGTCTTATTTCGGAACAGGCGGATGGTGCGTGCAGAGAAGCAGGGCTCCGCGTTCATTAGATCTGACACAAATGTTGGAAAATCCGGAGTCCAAAAGAGTTCGCAGCGGATCAAGGCAAGGCAATAATCCCTACGCTACGTCTCGGCTAGCCTAAGGTGGAAGGAACGTTTTTTTTTCCGCGGGGAAGCCAGCCCACTCTAGTATATCACTTTACTGACTCAGGTCAGGAGAGAGTTCAGTCAACTGAAGTAGTGGCAGAGCCAATAGAGAGCCTTGCCTTGAATGAAGAAGAGGCGGGCTAAATAGCTTTTTCAGCTTCCAATCGACTTTCCTAGACTATATTTATACAGTACCTCTTGATTGTATTAGTAGTGCTATCTAGGTGAGTACTCATAGACCTATCAATACACTGTATCAGCAGTGCTTTGGGGGGCTTTTGGGAAAAAAACTGGCTAACCTTTGATCTGAGAACCACTATCAATGCAATCTTTCATATAGAAAGTCGCGGCAAAGCAAATCAATCTTACTAGACTAGCAATTGGTATTGCTATTGGTAACACTAGGCCAGCCAGTGCCAAGAAGCAGAGAAAACAAGAATTTTTGCCTTGCCCTTTTAATTTTCCTATTGAATCAAGATTGTTTCTTCTCTTCTTAAACGAGTCAGGTATAACGAACTTGTCTCTACATTGGATCAAGAACAGGACCACCACTGCTAGTTCAGCTTTAGTACCATCTGGTTAAAATGGTATCCCTTATTCAAAGGAGGCATCTGTGCCAACAATAGAAAGACCACTTTATCGAGTGGACCGAGAGGCTGTCATAGCAATGGAGATGGGCGGCACTTTATGAAGCACACTCTAACAGTATAGACGGTGGCTAAGGGGTGAATATTCTTACTGAAGCATCCTGGAAGGCTATTGGGAAACAAACCTTTTTGCCATCACCATTCAAGTTACGGATGGCGGATCAGCGGGGAGTACAACCTATTGGTATGCTCTTCAACAAAAAGGTCTTTTTTTTCCTTTCTAAAAGAAACCTTTTTTAATTTTGCCAGTATTAGACAAAGCACAAGGAGGATATGACGCCCTATTAGGCAGGGCGGCCTTGGCTCCAACCCGGGTGGTCCATGATTGGGCTAATCGAATACTCTTACTATAGGGAGACGAGTCATGAGAAATCTCCGAGATGGAACGCGAGCAGAAGATCTTTGTCCTTTTAGTTCAGATGATGAGCATGACGGAGATAGTACTTCTTCTGCATCTTCAGATGACACGGACTATGAGCCGCAAGAGGGAGTGGTCTTACTGGACCCTTGCACTGAGGATGAGTTTCTTCCGACAGTGGATTACAGAAGTGGCAGAACCGCCACTATTCAATTCAGCATTGCCTCTTTTTTCAGGTTACTACAGAGGTCCTAAAACTAATCCAGCCCAACATGTCCCTGCTCATTTCCAGGAAGTCCGTGAGAGACAAATGCAACTGATCTACGACCACCCTCGCTTCTTACTGTGATGCTCGCTCTCAAAATGGAAGGATTCACTGAGAGAGAAGTGATTCTTAGAGTGTAGTAGTTTGGGTGCGACCTCCCCATCTATGGATGAAAAAGATAAAGTAAATGGAGGGGGCTGATATCTGCATTCATGAGCAATCTATTCACATAACATAATATATATTATATATATATAATATATATATTCAAATATAATTTGTATTGTTTCATTGCAGCATGTTTTGGATGACTGGAATGGAAACGGATTCAAGGTCATCAACTAACACGGGATCCGTCACTGGAGGATCCGCTATTGGAGAATCAATGGGGTAAACTCTGATCTAACTCGCTCGGGCATTATTAGAGAATCATTCACTGATGATAGTCAACTATTGGTGATGCTTCTGTAACCGGGTAAACCACTGGACTAATTAACGCGCTACAATAGGTGGTTAAAGCTACTTAGGTGGCTCACTGTCACTGCAGCTTTCACTCATTACCCCTAGCTTTCGCCTCTGCCACTGACGGTCAACTGTCCTTGCTTATGAGGAAATCAACCGGGTCTCGAGCTTGAACTGAAGTAAGACGCCGTTCACACGCAACAAGTGGATGTCGTGAAGCTCTCACCCGGCGAGCGTCATGCTTTTGATTATCCGGTGGTGGGGTGAAAAAAGGTTGTTGCCGGTGATGCGACTATTTGATTGATACCCTCAGTCAACTGGATCAAATGCAACTGCCAATTCAACTTCAAGTAATGTATAAAATAGGCACTGCACCTTAGGATGCATATCTAGGCCGGGGCTGGGTGGAAAATGTTGAGGTGTGCAACAGGTCTTGTGTTTTCGTTACAATAGAGATCCAGGACCAATAGCAGAGGTGCGCCCCTATCAGTATAAGTCGAAAGAGGCAGCAGAGACGGAGGCAGTTGCTACTATTTTTTCTATTGGTAGGGGCTGGTTCGCAAAAGAAAGGTTTCTCTGTCTGGTCGGGGCAGGCGCTGTCTGGGTAGCTTACGGAGCTTACTAAGGGGCTTTTAGTTTCGGGAGCCCTCTTCCGGTGGTATGGTAGCTGTTCTATCGATAGCTCTCGCCAATCGTGTCAGTGAGCAGGTGGTATACGGGGGAGTGGAGGAGGTTAGGTACTCTGTTTTGTTTTGAACGACCACATTCTTAGCGTCGACAATCGACTGAAAGCCATTAGCTCTAATGTGGAGCCAGGGGCTTCTAAAAGGTTCCGTACCCCTACCTCGTCTCCTTCCAGTGCAGTTCCGTAGACTGAACTTTCAAAACTACCTTAATTTTCATTAAAGAAAGCATTCCTCCCCCTCCCCTAAAATGATTCAGTTAAAGAAAACTGGACTGGGAAGGAGATGAAGTTACTTAGTCCCTATAACGGGACTAAGGAGACGAGTCGTGAAGTCAACCTTTCCTTCCTAGCGAAGCGGTCGTTTCGTTTGGGGTTCCGTAGATACCGATATGCGAGTCCTCCTGAACAGGAGGCCATCAGGAAATAAACTAGCCAGGCCAGGGAGTTTAGGCGGGGACAGGATACCTGAAGTCGAAAGGTTTTAGCCTGACGACCAATTCCTCTACCCAGACGAACGAAGGCCCCGCCCCGTAGCGAGTCTATAGCTTTCTTTTATATTACTTTACGGTTTGGGACGCTAGCTCTAAAGTCTACTACACTCGTCCTCCCAGACGAACTTGATAGACGTCCTCTGACCTTTCGTAGTTCCGGAATTCTTCAGCAGTCCATCCACGGAACACCTTACGAAGGCTTGGAACTCATCTTTTGGAAACACGGGACATGTTGGCTCCCGGAGTGGGCCTTTGAAAGATATCCTCTGCGGGGGCTGACGGAGCTCTTCAATAGATCTAGGTCTTCCGCAGCTCTCCAAAGAGTAGGGCTTTACTTACGGACCTCTTCTCTTGGTTAAGACTTCCGGAACGGGCCTTTCTTTGAATACCGGTTTGACTCACGGACCAACCTCTTGGTTAAGGAAGGCTACGGAGCATTTCATAGGAGTACTCCCCCCCGGCTTGACTTACGAATTCCACTTATCCCCGTTCCTCGCGAGGAAGAAAGAACCAGAATCATTCTTTCTCGAGCCGTACGAGGAGAAAACTCCCTAGACCCTATATGTCAAACTCTGACACATGTACAAGTACCTATGAAACATAGTTTGCTGTTCAGAGAACTTCTGTCTCATAATGGCGGTATGACTACAGTCTGTAGGATCCCGTGGCTTTGAAACAGAAACTTCATATTTTTATAGGTGAATTCTATATAAGTTAGATGGTCTATGGATTCAAGATAACTTTCAGATAACTAAGTGGTATGACATTATTGATACATTGATCTGAGTTTTCTCAAAATCATTGCATGGCAAAGGGTGATGGGAGCTTTTTCACTTATGTAATATGGCGTCATAGGTCCATAAAGATAAAAGGGATCGAGAGGCAAAGGAAGCATCCGAGTTGTAAACAGAAGCATAGGTGGCTGGAGCAGTTCCATATGTAGCATACTTTTCCGTTCGAGACCCATATCCCAATCGAGACCCCTATCTAGACCCTCGTGATCGATAGCCGGACCCACGCTTCCGGGACCGAGATCCAATCCAGCCCTTCCCGTGGACCCATAAGCACTAGTACCACCAATAGCATCTTCGCCCGTCCCAGCTTTCCCTTACCCGGTTTCACTAGCAGCCCTACTAGTTCGGGAGCGTGCCTAGCAGCATAGCCTAAAGTAGCCCCTCATTCAGGTGATTCCGGCAACTAAGTGGATTCCGGAGTAGGTTCAGTAGAGGGGAGATGCGCAGATTGCTGATACACAGAATCTCTCTTGCACCTATTACCCATCCGGTAACCCATAGGCAGGGGCAGGTGCGGCATAAGTAGAGGTGGAGGTATCGGTTTACCCAACTGAGAGAGGTAGCCCCTGGAGCAGGGATGGCATAGGTCGCAGAGGCATAGGCACGGGTGGCATCGTGCATAGGTAGAGGCGTAGGCAGTTGACCGAGAGGCACATAGTTACCCAGCAGCACCTACTAACCCATAAGCGGGAAAAGCACCCGTAATAGTCTAGCGTGTTCAGAGTTCCTGCACAATCCATCCAGGCATAGCATCCCTTTCATATCAATATTGATACCCAGCTGCATAGGCATGGGCACAGATAGACCGGTTCCAGTTCGTGATCCATATCCAGCCACAGTAGTCTCTGACCCAGTAGAACCGGACGCATAGCCAGATCCATGTCCAGATCCTCGTGAGCGTGATCGGGATGTAGTAGTTTCTCCGGCTTGTCCGGTGGTTCCAGTAGCATATCCGGCAGCGGGGGAAGCGTATCCTTTAGCAGCAAATTTAGGTGAAGACCCTTTCTGTTGATTATTAAGCCGTTGAAAAAGCGGTCGATCCTGTCTCTAGCAGTAGCATTTTCACCAATAGCATAGGCGGAGGAACTGCGGCAGTTGGTTCAACGGTTGATTCAGTATAATCCGCCATACCTTCAATTACCCATGCGCCGCCATACCCTTCTTTGGTCCAGCAGTGGTGGATCGAGCAAAGCCAGCAACATACTTTGAAGTTCGAGATACATAGCCAAGAGCTGGGGTAGAGGCACCCTCACCATGTTCAAGCTTTCCTTTTCATAAGAAGTCTCTTAAATAACCCGACCCATATGAATTTGATTGAAGGAAGGTACGATGGCATTAAATTTAGCTACGAGCCGGCTCGGATTCTCGTCAAAAGCTGCCATCCGCTCGGAGCTCTAACTGAACCTCGCGGAACCTCTGCAAAGAAAATGCACGGCTTTCTATAGAAAGAAATGAGATTCGGAAGAATAAATTTATTATTTATTTCCGAGCCATCTCATGTCAGTAAAAAAACCATGTGTTGGTTGCACGGAATCTTTCGATGAGGGAGCCCAGGGCGGAATAATGAGCACTCGCCCTAATGACTAAAGCAAGGAGAGGGACACTGGGGTGTTAATCCCTCTGCAACGCAGGAAAGCATTGGAGAGTTCCCTGGCTTTTTTCGGTGCAATTCCCTTTTCGGCCGATCCCGTCTCATTCTCGGAACAAAAGTTTTCGATTCGCCTGTGTTTCCCCCTATTTCCCATATAAATTTTATTTTTCCTCTATTTCCCATGTAACACTCAACCCACTGCCACCCCAGAAGCGTTATCCCTTCCGGGGCTCCTATTCGAAAGAACCTGCTATCCATTCTGCATTCCCCACCCACTGCAGTTCAGATGGCACAGAGAACCATGCCATACAGACGAGTTGTGATACGTACAAACGGTATAGAAGTTCTCTTCGTGTGGTTCCGAATCCAGTGCCTAAGCCAGTTGACCTGGGACCCATTCCGGGGATAAAGTTGAATAGCCATTGCTGTATCCTTTGCACCCTACAGCATACCTTCCAGTGGTCATAGAGCCATTACCCCGTGGTTGAGAAACCTGAACTCCGCAAGCATAAGAGACATAAGTGGTAGCCCCGCGATCCGTTCGCGAGACAGAATCCGTGTGACCGGCTACTACATAAAAACCGCCATCCGTAACTACGTGACCATCAAGCTATGCCCACAGAGCCCTAGAAAGTGCATCTTGCTCGGATGAACCTTCTTCATATGAAGGAGCGAGGGGCGCCTTTAGGCGCCGGCGAGCGTGATACCGGCCCATAAAATGTTATCTCAGCCGGTCGGACAGAAGCACGACACCCACCATAGAACAATCATTAGAAGATGCTAAGCCCCGAACCAAACATGAACACTCATGAAACCGAGAGTGCGCCCAGTGTAGGCTTGCTCCGCACAGTCCCCACAAGCCAGGACCATAAATGAAACAAATGCGGTGCCCTTGGTGGACCATCACATAGAACGGGAATGCGAGCGAGCGTGCTGCCCATCGTTAGTAAGTACGATCTCCCGTACGAACCTATACGCCGGATAGACCATCATCGAGCAAATGTTCCAGACAAGGGTTCAAGTGATAGAGGCAGCTAGAGAGCCCGTTGATCGAGTGAAAGCATCAGTGGCGGGGATCGCAGTTTCATCACTACCAGGAAAAGAGGCTACTATGGTAGTTGACCTGGCCAAAGTACCAATTGGAACAGCACCACCCGTTGTTGAGGAAAAGGTGTCCCTTCGCTCGGGGGAAGGCTGAAAGCGTTGCTGTTCGAGAGTCGAAGCCAGGTTTTAAGAATATGTTCTAGATCCATATGATGGGGATCCAAAGCCAGCACCTTGTACAGATGGAGATCCAGTGTCGGGCGAGCACCCCTTATCAATCTCTCATTGAGAAATCGATGAAAGGGTTGCATTTGACCCTAGACCTGTAGATAATCCAGCGTACGCGGGAGCTTCTTCAGTAGGGGCAAAGGAATCAATAGCAGTTAACCCAGCCTTTCTCCC
>CANNZS020000157.1:20000-22500 GCA_947561395.2 Buxus sempervirens
CTCGTCTAGCAGAAACTAATCGAGCTCCGTCTGATCTCCCAGAAGCGGAAGCTGAATCAGTTGCAGGCTATAATGTAGAATATGCGCGGGATGCGATCCTTAATAGTTCACTGTTGGCGGAAGCCAATGTCCCGGGGTCCCGGGGACTCATTCTGACTGAAACAAGGGGTGGGTCTTTACCAACTTAAAAATAAAAGATTTTAGGGAAGAAAAAAGAGGGGCAGGGCACTCTTCATTCTTCATTCGAAACTCATGAATGTCGGGTCGGGGCTTTCTGCCTTGTTATCAAAAAGGGAGTTGGGTAAAGCAAACTCCCTCCTTGGACGAGCACGGGGCTTAGTCAAGTAGAACCGGGTTGCGCTGCTTGATGCTCCGATCGAAAACAAATCAGTGGGGCCATGCCGGTACGACAGAATATGCGTTAGAAAGGTCAATCCCTCCCCTACGACACCAAAAAAAACCGGGCCGAACTTCTAAAAAGCAGCCCGCCCGCTTCCATAGAACAATATCGTGGCAACGTAGACCTAAGTGGTCATATTGGATCCTTGGGAACCATCACAAGGCCGGCCTATATTTGAACGAGAATGCCGTGTCGTCCAGCGGAGCCTAGAAGAAGGTGACTCGCGCAGACAGCTGACTCCTTTTCAATAGAAAGGAATAGCCAAACCAACCCAGCTGGCTGGTCAATCTCAGAGATCTTATCGGCCGGCAAACCGGAGACGGACGACCACGGTCCCGACCTTACCAGCACCGGAGCAGATCATCTGTAATGAACCCCCGAAACCTACTTTCTTTTCTGACAAAGTCAACCACCATTTGCTTTCCAAGCCAGGAAGCGAACCCATTCATGATTCCAGCCCTGAAGACTAGTAAAAGGAAGGATCAAGCATGCCGTTTCTCTACATATTCACTATAATTTTGATGATTTATTTGTTTTTAGTGTTTATCGGATTTTTTAAAATCCTACTTTGTAAAGTGGGGTGCCTTTTGGTGGTGAGGGCCATCGGTCGATGCTTCGGGGGCTCCAGAGGTCTTTCTTTGGCGCTGGCTTTTGCTCTTAGGGCGATCATCGATGCCGAAGCCACGCCCCCACTCATGCACACGATGCTCCCGAGTACGGGAGAAGGTAGTTCCATAGCCTCCAGTTCGACTAGTGTCGTCGATTTGGAGTTACGGCTCCGTCAGCCCGGGAGCGGGGCCGCTGCTCAAATTGAACCCGATCCAGCGGATGCAGAGCAGGGGGAAACCCCAATTTCCAGACGCTATACGCGTCTACTACTATCTAATAATAATAACTCCTCTCCGGAGTTTTTGAAAAAACTGTATTCTCGGGCAGAGAGGGAGGGCCCCCTGGTTCATGAACTAATTCTCGAGGTGAAAAGACGGCTTAGCGAAGCCGGCTTTGGGGAGAAAAATGAAGAAGCCATAGAAAAATGCTTCTTCTCTGCCGGTTCCTATGATCTATCAACCCTCCAACAATTCCTGGATCAAGTAAGAGACAATCCTCGTACGTGTAAGCCCTATTTGAGGGTCCTTAAAGCCATTAACGAGGGCTCATTGTGACCCGGAAGAAGGGCCGGGGGTATTGTTGAATAAAGGGTAGGGTTCTTTCTTCATAAACCTTTCTTTTTTCGGTATGCCGCTCCGCGAGCAAGGAGTGCCACGCACGAGCGGAGCGAAAACAAAGCAAGGGGAATTCTTTTTTTTTTTTAAGCATGGGAAATCCTTGGATTACGTATTGAATATAGATCCATGTCTTTCTTGTTCCACTAGCTAGGACAAAATTATCACATGTCCATTTCGTTCTTACAACCTTCTTTTTTGATGTCAAAGACCAGAAGCTACGCGCAAATTCTCATTGGATCTCGGTTGTTCTTAACAGCGATGGCTATTCATTTAAGTCTTCGGGTAGCACCACTAGATCTTCAACAAGGTGGAAATTCTCGTATTCCGTATGTACATGTTCCTGCGGCTCGGATGAGTATTCTTGTTTATATCGCAACGGCTATTTACAGTTTATTTTTCCTATTAACAAAGCATCCCCTTTTTCTTCGCTCTTCCGGAACCGGTACAGAAATTGGTGCTTTTTCTACGTTGTTTACCTTAGTAACTGGGGGGTTTCGGGGAAGACCTATGTGGGGCACCTTTCGGGTGTGGGATGCTCGTTTAACCTCTGTATTCATCTCGTTCCTTATTTACCTGGGTGCACTGCGTTTTCAAAAGCTTCCTGTCGAACCGGCTCCTATTTCAATCCGTGCTGGACCGATCGATATACCAATAATAAAGTCTCCAGTCAACTGGTGGAATACATCGCATCAACCTGGGAGCATTAGCCGATCTGGTACATCAATACATGTTCCTATGCCCATTCCAATCTTGTCCAACTTTGCTAACTCCCCCTTCTCAACCCGTATCTTGTTCGTTCTGGAAACACGTCTTCCTATTCCATCTTTTCCCGAATCTCCTTTAACGGAAGAAATAGAAGCTCGAGAAGGAATAC
>CANNZS020000157.1:25000-47188 GCA_947561395.2 Buxus sempervirens
CGTACAACAAGAAGTAAACTATCATATTGATCTAGGTCGTCTAAATAGAAAGATAACCTTCTCCTATAAATACACTCTGCGGTGATTATTAACATGCTTTTCCAGCCCATTTCTCGAAAGAAAGGTGGTGAAGGCTAAATAAGAAATTGAAAGACCTTCGCTCAGGCTCGGGACTAACAAGAATGGTTATTTCAGGTCAATAAAAGCCTATCAATAACCAGCCGTTCGGAGATTGGCATGGGACTGGGAAGGAGGCTTCTTAGCCCGCAGCCGACTACTTCTTTATTGATTGAAAGACAGATCGATCAGATATCTATTTTAACGAATTGCCTTCTTGCGACAGCTTATCGAGACTTTTTACTAGACCAAGCAAATTCCCTAGAAGAGAGCTTAAAGAGGGCTGAAGTTTAAGGAAAAGCGGCCATGAAGAGTATTATATTCACCCAATTATCTTTGACTTCTAAGACAGCAGCTGTTGGCGTTTTCCCAGAATTTTCCGTAGACCTCTCTATATATTTAATACTATAATAATAATTAATAAAATATTTATATTGGTATTATATTTTAGAAAGACTGGACTCTTAGTACGGGTACGGAATACTCGATTAGTACAGGGACACCGGGTCCTGACCGTAGGAGACTGTGCCCTTACGCTTGATATTAGCTCAGCTATAACTCTTAACTCATAGTTTTTTCTCAAGCTATTTCATTTGTTTCGTGGGTTCCTGGTGGAACCCTTAGTTTAAAGCACTCAAACGAGTCGCATAGGATTATCTATTTCTGAAGAACAAACTCGCTTGATGGCATCAAATCCTTATGTGTAAAGTGAATAGGCTATAAACCGATGCATGTGAGTCTCATCTCTTTCCCATAGCAGCTTAAATGGTGAGTGGTATCTGGCCCGCCTTCGAATCCACTCCAAATGAAAAATCTTCATCTGACTGACATACGTTGCATTCATCAATCATTTTATACATGCCTCAGAATTCATCCATTGGAGTCATGTATATGTCCATTACATCATCTTTGATTATTATTTATGGAAATTATCGTCCATGTTAAGGGTTCTTCTTTATTTGATCCTTTGTCCTCTTATACCCTAACCCTCCTCCACGGTTTGGAATGGTATCTCTCTTTAAATTTAAATTTCTACCTAATCCCAATCCTGGTTGCGCTTTTCACCATAAACTTCCCTACTGAATTAGTCAGTCTTAAAAAGATTTTCATACACTCCCTTCTTTGCTTTGCTTCAATGTTTTCTTCCGGGTCCGGAGGAATATATATATCCCCAACACAACTAGCCTTCCCACGGAGTGGAAGAAGGCCCTAAGCTTAACGCCTTCGGCTTGTCTGACTCCTTGCTTTCGGCTCTAACAGCTAAAGGGGAATCTGGCTGGGCCTTCGCCTCTTACTGTGTTTGGAAAGAGGGTAAGACCGAAGAAGGAGATGCTCCCTTCGCGACTGTACTGTAAAGATCTTGCCAGTAATTTGAAGTAAAGTCAAGTAAAGTTTTGTAATGTAATGTGCCGTTGAGTATCAAGTTAAGCACAAGAGCGTAGAGTAAAGTAAAGTACTGCACCGTAATGTCGAGTTAAAGGCCTGGTTAAGTAAAGTCGCCTAGTGACTTTAAGTCCAGTAAAGTAGAGTAAAGTGAAGTAAGGCAAGGTACTGTAAAGTAGTATTGGTAGAGCGCGGAAGGGGAAGGTACGCATGGTGCTAAAAAGGTTTTAGGTAGCTGTCTCTAGAGTATCTTTCCTCCTAAATCCTCTATTGCCTCTCCCCTCCAAAAACCTAAGGCTAATTGAGGAGTGAGTGGAAGCAAGTCCCGTCAGGGGACATCTCCTAGGGAGTTACTTACCCTAGAGAGTAAAGCAACACACCTCTTTCATGACTGAAAGGTAAGCGAAGGGAGAAAGATTTTAAACCTACCATTTATTTTGGCTTAGTTCCCAGGGAGAGAGGCAATGATAATTTATTTAGGACCACATACCCTACTTGATTGAGACCCGAGGGAAGTAAGGAAGCGAAAGCTGGATCGACTCTAAACTAAAGTCGAGTAGCTTTGCCTTTTTTTCTTAGAGTGGATTGAGGAAGAAGTGGAACTCCGATGAGAACGTAGTCTTGCTGCATCCCCTGAAGGAGAAGGGGCTAACCTATCCTTAAAATAAGCTGGATCATCTGGAGTTAGATCAGCTGGAGTAGCTACTTACCTTACTGGTGTCCGAAGAAGTCTGTTGGTACGGTACAGATGTAATATGAGATGTGAAAGCTCTTTCCGACTTAAAGACTACTAGTTGACTAAGAAGTAGAGCCTACTGTAACATCCGACCAGAGAGGTCAGTCAGTGCTGGGGAAGCAAAGAATGGAATGTCTGTTCTGTAACAAGAAGGTTGCTTGATTTGATTATTATTTTTTCAAGAGCAAGCCATAAGGACTCTGTAGATCGCGAGAATGCATGTTCTGATGCTTGCACGGGTGAGAGCTCATCTGCTTCCTTAAAAGTAAGTTTCACAGAAGGGAGGTTAGCGAGATCCCTTATCTGAGGAAATAAAAGAAGCTCGACCATGAAAAGGAGTGGAAACCCTAGCAATAAGGATGACTCTCGAAGGCTTGGCCCTTATTACATTAGTGGGACTACGGCTGGCTCTTTCTCCTCAATCGGGGGGAATGCCATTCTTAACATCTTTCGCAACCTTTCTTTCACACGTGGCAGAATTCTAGACCATATAACCTTGCCAACTAAAGCGGCCTACTCTATCGCAGCAAGGGCTTTCTTTTCTTGCTTGAATCGACGGCCTACCAGGGCAAGCTTACTAATCAATCCCCGAACGATCGGTAGTCTTTGCTTTTCCTATTACAGATGCCAGTCCTTTTTCTGTTGATGCGGAAAAAGCGCAGCTAGTCCTTTTCGGAGTAGGAGCTGTTTGGATAGGGTAAATCCCCTTTTTCTCGGTGCGATTTTCATACGAACTCACGAAGAAGCAGTCCCGCAGATAACTAGAAGGAAAGGAGAAGCTGTTCTTGCTAGAGCCTTTAGCTCGGCAGTAGGATTAGGCTTATCTGCTGTCGTCGACTCTGAACGAATGCTTTCATGGGAACAACCTAGGTAAAGCTGCCTTCTTCTTGTTGATGTAATTGCCCTCGGTATGTAGTTGAATCGAGATTGGCCTTGGTCTTATTTAGAAAGAGAGTACCACTCAAATCAAATCTATGGCTATGTCCGGATCTAACTCTCTCTCCCATCTAAACTTTCGAAGCTCGTGCAATGATAAATCACCTTCCTTACTTAGGACTGTTTACCCTCGATTCTTAGCATCCTGCCTTTAAACAGACGATTCTCGATGCTTTGAATAGCCCTAGTTTCGTACGGGAATTGGAACATCACTTACTCGAATCCCTCAATCCAGACTTCCTTCAAACAAGCGTCCTTCTCGAAGAGCAGATGTGGCATTTTTTCTATTATACGATAAACCAAAAGATCGAATTCGTTCACTGCTAAACAAGAGTTCCGAGTCGATTTGGTCTAAATCCTTTCCTTTCTTCTCGCCATCTCCGTTGGCAAGTCAAGTCTCATCCCTAGCTTGGCTACTTTACTATAGGCACTAGGCTATGATTCGATCTCGAAAGAGTGAAGATCAGGATTGGATGCTGTTCCAATCTCTCTCATCTCATAATCCAATTCACCGTAGATCGTTGATTCCCTTGCTTTGCTCGGGCAATGATTCCGATTCTTCTTTGCTTGCCCACTCTATTATATTGTCCACAGATTATTATTAGAAAAAAATAGCTAGCTCCCGGTGAACTAGCAGCGGACGCATCAATAGCTGCAGACGCGGAGGAATGAATTATAGAACTAGTGGGAGGACTTTGCCAAGAGAAAGAGTAGTGAAAGAATTTAGAGAAAGCATGGTATTCCTTATTATAAATAGCACGCACAGGACAGAGAGAAGAGCTTATCCCCCCTGGGGGCACTCTCTTTAAAATTACAGACGTTAGCAATCACGGCTGATTCAACAATTGTGAATTGAATTAGTCTCGAGTCAGGCCTAAGCCCGGAAGTGCTTTCGCTCTCAACTATTGTTTCTTATGCCCTCTAACTCTAATCAGAAGGAAAAGCTACTGGCTTGGGAGAACTTGAATCTTTCTATCCTTAAATAGCAGACAAGACGCGATCAGTCAATACCAGGCAAAGTGCTTACTTACCAGACCAGGCTCAAAGCGAGAAAGACCCGGCAAGACGCCCATCTCTCTCTTCCTTTTAAAATGTCTCACGTGAAAGCCTTTTCGGTGTCAAAGAGTCAACTATAGCAATTATTGGGCCAATCGTTCTATGCTTTATCTTTCTGCCTTCGAGTCACTCGCTTCTTTAGCCTTAACCCCGTAAAGTTCCTTCGCTTCCCGCCTTTGTTTTGTTTGGGCGGCCATTCTCGTTTGAACAAGAGTAAGAGTGTGATCTCCCCAGGTATTCTCCGAGAGCTTAGACGCCACCGGGCTTATTCCTCAAATAAGGTATTCTCTAGCAAGCACCGTCTTCTTCTTTCAAACCTGAAAACAGAAAGAAAGGACTAGCAGCCTATACTTTTCTATTGATTGAGACTCTCGGGTCTTCTTCTTCTTCCTTGCTAGTAGCCGGGGGAATCCATCTCTTCAGGCTAGGTGGGGTCCACCGTTCTGGCTCCCATCTTGAGAAGAGATCGTGATTGCGATTGACGGACAGTCTCAACTTTTTGGCTAAATATTGGATCATAGTTGAAATTTTATGCTTTGATTCTGCGTCCGCGTTGATCCGAGCGGGACTCAAAATCATCCCCTGAGTGCTTTACCCTAAGGCCGGTAACCCACGTAACAAATTAACTCTTTTTAGCTTAATATAATTATTAAAGAATGACTATGCGACTCGTTTGAGTGCTTTAAACTAAGGGTTCCACCAGGAACCCACGAAACAAATGAACTAGCTTTACTAAAAATAGAACAGTTATAGCAACGCTACTGAGCTAATCTAAAGCATAAGGGAACAGTCTCCTACGGTCAGCAGACAACTCAAGTAATCCCACGGGCCATCCGTAGGCGGGTCGGTCGGGAACAGATCAGTCGGGTCACATAGAAGCAGCAAGCCTTGGGGCAACTGAGGATAAAGATCGAGGGGCTTCGATGAGAAGGTTGAAGGAAGGAGGCTACTCCCGGAATTCCATAGAAGGAAGATTCGGGTTAGAGATGACCGAGCAGATATGCTGGTCAGACTCTATTTGTCGTTCTTCTCTATAAGTAAGTTAGTGTTGTTGGCTAAACGCCACCACTACAACTATGAGGCGATTACGACAAAATACACTTCGGAGGAGCAACAGGTCCTCAATGCAGTTGCAGAACTGTATAGATAGGATGCTGTCGCTTACCTACAAAGGTATATACCGACCTTCTCCTCAAGCCTGCAGTAAGGCTTACTCTTCTATGTTTGTACATCGGGGCACCAAGGATGTATTATTCTTTTTTTGTACGTGGATGATATCATTCTAACTTGGGATAACTCTACTCTTATCGATGCCGGGAAAGGGACATGGCCAATCAGCCGGAAGGTACTGATAAGGATAGGAAGCGGCACTAATCGATTCGGCTCAAGCTTCTGTTTCAAATCCAAGATATAGGACTACTTTAAGCGAGCCAGTTCAAGCGCATATTCGGACAGGGGCAAAAGGTAAGGCCCATTCGACTGATAGGTTTCAGTAGTTGCTTCATTGATTGAATGAAATAGTACTTTCTGCTACTGTTTGAACAGTCCGACTTGAACTTGAAGCGGCTTAGCGTGTAAAGTACTCGACAGCTCTGGCTTAGTGCGTTTAATGCTTTCCACATCTAGATTGGCTTGCTCCTCTGTTAGCAAGTTCCGTCCCCGGTGCTTCTTTAATTCCGTTCTCAGGGGCAGATGCAGCTGTTCCTGCTGCTTGATTGGCCTCCCTTCCCCGATCGTGCCAGGCTTTCCTTTCTTGCTGGCGTACCGGCCCATTCAGCATTCAGTCTATCTTCTTCAAGCAGCAATAATGGATGCAGACGATGAAACAGACGATGTAAAGTCTGCTGTATCCGCGGTAAGTGGTCCGTGATTGTAAATTGGGTTGTCAGCCCTGGAGGGAGCACACGAAACGTAGGCTTCAAAGCTGCGAGCGGAGGTATCAGAGGATGCGTTCCCATTCCTATCTGGATGGGCGGGATAGCGTATAGCAAGCATCTGTAGCAGGCAGTGAGGGCGCTTCGATCGTAAGGAGGGAACTAGTAGGCTAATGCTTATGGCGAAAATCCAAGATATAGGACCACTTTAGCCGAGTTTGCTCAGTCGTCAATTGGATACCAGTTTTCAGCGGTGAGCATTTGAGCTATGCGGGTCTAGCTTCTGGTAGTTCACTTGAATTGAATAAGGCAGCTTAATAAGTGCCCGCATTAAATCAACTCTCCCCTGCAATGTTTCCTGCCCTACCGATCCGTCCGTACCAATAGCCTAAGCTGCTGCTGCCTTTATTCCAGAATGAGTGGCAGCTTTCCCACCCACCCTGCAAACCACGGATGCTGACTACACAGAATCAGAATGAATGAAGTACCAGGGGGCAGAGACAGAAGCATCGAGTTCGCTTCTCGCTTAAGATCTCAAAGTAGCCTCACACATAGGAAGTCCTTTTTTTTTTCCTATCTGGCTAAGCTAAGGTCAGCCACTGCTTTCTTGAGCTAGCGGATACACCTATCCTATAGCAGCTTCAGCGGTAGGTCCTTCCTTTAAGTACTCCAGTTTGCAATTGAATTAGACACTTTGACTTGCAGATGAGGGAGTCGACTTGGCACTTTCAGATTCGGGTTGGGAACTAGACCTGCCCAAGGAAAGCTGAAGTCCAGTCTTTCGTCAATTGCTTAGCAATCGAACTATTTCTATTAATTAATTTTATAATTAATTATATAATGGTGTTATGATGGGGGCATCACGCCGTGGATTCAGGGGAACAAGAAGAGGGTGCCGGTGTTTGCTCCCTTCCGGGATGAACTAAGGGAGGGGGAAATTGCTAGAAATATTAACCTACCGGGAGAGTTGAACCAGAAGACAGATAAGGATGTAGGCCCGGCAAGGACGACTAACTTGCACTCAGCAACCGTAAGTCTTCAAGATGATGGAATAGGAGTGGGGAAAAAAGCTGAACTAGGTGAATCTTCCGATTCCGAAAGCAGCAACGGGGAAGAACGAGTTTTCAGCGGTGAGGAGGGGGAAGAAGGTGAAATCACACCCTCGAGACCAGGTCAGATTGCTGGTGAACCCTCATCTGCCTCTCCGGATTCCGATCCGTTGGGAAGTCAGTCTAGGATTCCTTGCTTGAGTCTGCATCCCCTATTGGCTTTATTGCATATTCGACTGATTGCGCCTACCTCTTTGCTTTCTATTCGACTTAGCTAGCATGACTCGTCTCTAAAGTTTCATTCAAGTCGTAACTCCTACGCCTAAACTCATTCACTCCTGAACTCTGGAAGTAGCCATCGGGAACCAAGCAAGGGAAAAGAAGCAAGGCCAATGAATTCCAGAAGACCGATGGCCTGGAAGGGCAGATCAGACCCATTGAGATAGTTACAGCGGGAAGGGAAGGGCAGATGCCGACGGGAGAGCTCGAGCCTTACCAGATAACCAATAGCAGGACCCGGATAACCAATAGCAGGACCCAGATACCAATGGCAGGACTTATTTGCTTAAGACAGTCATGCGTACCTTACCCGATTCCCTATTGGCTTAATAAACAAGCGATTGAAGAGTTAACTTCAGACCGATAGATAACAGTACAGCTATAACAAGGCAACGGAGAGATTCGATTCGCTAAACAGCAGATCGATATCCCTTTGCCTTATTGAGCCTGAATTTGAGCATGTTAAGGAAGCCCTATTCGATTGCTTTAACACGGCTTTTGCTTAAACAAATAGGCCTACGAGATGAAATAACAGAAGGAGCAACTAGAACTAGAGGAATGCTGCTTACCGAAGGACCTATCGCCAGCCCTATGATTCCTTTTCCCTACACCCCCCTTGTGGCACACCCTTTTCCATAGACCGAGAAAGGAAAGACAGCACGCCGATAGAGCTGCTAACAAGGGCAGATATTGAAAGAAAGTAATTCTTCGTAGACCGATTGATCGACCAGTTACAGGGCCGAAGACAGGGCAAGAAGAGATAGATCTCATTTCAAAGAAGATCGATTCACCAAAGCGATTGATCCAGAAGAGCGACTGGAAGATCTATTTCAAGAGAGATTCGCGCTTGGACCAGACCAGCTAACAACTAGCGGAGAGAGAGATTGACTCATAACGGAAGAGCTACTGCTACTAGAATCAGAGCTAGCCATAACGGAAGGAGACGCATTCTAAAACTAGAGAAAGGGGACGGAGTAGAGCTCGACTGAAAGGAGAGGATGGGGGCAGGGACTAAGACTAAAGCAAGGGACCTTTACCAGTTCCACATTCCGGATTAGTGATAGAGGTTGGACAGAGAGCTGACAGCCGATGCCCTATAGCGATAAAGACAGAAGTACCTTGAAGCAAGGGATTTGACAGATTCTCGATTCCAGGGCAGGTAGCTTCTTTAAAGCTATAGCCTTTCCGGAAGACTTTATTGAATTCAAATCTATATATTGGAATTAAGGGAATTGGTATTCGTTCGTGTACTGATTGATTGAGCTCAAAGGCGGGAAAGGAAGTGGAAAGAACTCCACCGAATTTCTTGCTTTACTGATTGCGTCTACTAAAGTCATTCCATCTGTAGGCTTAAAAGAAAGCATGGCCGGTATTTAGAATTATCCTTTGATCTACAAATAAACACACATTAATCTTCGCGCAATAACCCCCCTATACTATATGCGTGTTCTACATCAGTCCCCTCCACTTCAGGAAAACTCGTCCTCGAGTTTATAGGTTCGAATCTCCCGCGATCTATCGGAATGCCAAATAATGCTCTCCACCCACTTCTCCTTCTTCTTCGTCTTCTTGCAACAAACAAGAAAGAAACATGTAGCTCTATTGTTTTCTCAAGATTTGACCTGGACCCATTAAAGAAAAACTTCCTCTCGCCAATGATTCCAACACTTTGCATCGAAGGTGATCCATCTACCCAAACTATTCCTCCTCCATCGAAACAATAGAACCCATCAACACTTATTACACTTGAGTGCAGCAATGATATTGTGATAGGAGCAATTCCCGATGGCTTTAAGACCATAGTATTACCAACTGACATATCTCCAATACCCGAATCAAAAATCAGCTCGGAATCCCCAATAGACTTCAAGGTATCTATAAACATCTCCTCGATCTTCAACAACCACGTACTTGGGATTATTTCATTGTAAGACTTTAGGAGACCTTCTTTTTCATTCCGTTTCCTTTCCGGTACAAGCACCTCAAAATTTACTTTCACATCTATACCAATTGACGCATCTTTACTTTCATTCGTACAATTGTGTTCTTCCTCTTCAAATTCGGGTTTATTAACAACGGGAATTGATTGCCCCTCCACTTTTAAAGCTTTGGGGTTATTTGTTGACTCTTCTCGGGAAACCATCAATATTTTACGCTGACCCCACGTGAATAAATATATATTATCTTTTCTCACATGGACACCGTTTACATCCTTTTGCCACGGTTTACCCAATAAAACATGGCCTTCACTCAAGTCAACAACTTCGCACATAATATCATCCCGATAAAATTTACCAATAGAAATAGGCGCATAACAAATCTCAACGACACCCTCCTTAGAACCTTGCCTAATTTCCGTCGGTAATTTAAGATATTCCACAAGCTTCCTAGATAGGAAATTCTTGCTACTATCATTATCCACAATTAATTCACATACCTTTTGATTGATAGTGCAAAAATGCCGAAAAACATCGCAGCGAACTTCTTGTACTCCTAAATTATCACACTTTTCCCCTCTTTCGTTGTCGGATTTATCTTCGCGTTCGGGTTGTGGTTGAGAGGTAATCTGATTTGTTCGCTCCTCCTCTTGTGAAAAGTTTTGATCTTGTCTAACACCATGTTGACCGCGAGCAAAATCCCCGGCGCATTGAACATTGGTGTCTTGATTTCGGTTGGCGTTGAGTCCCAATCCGACAAGCATATCACGGATCTCCGCTATCTGCCGCCCTTGTTCCTCAAGCGCCGCCCATATGGCTTCGTTCCCATGAGCAACGTCGATGGGAAATCTTCCTTCGCCTCCGTAATTAGACATCTAGCCAGGCAAATCCTCGCTCTGATACCAATTGACGCAGTGGGAAGGTGTGGGCTCCAGAGTTAAACACGTTAACTCCAAGGGTTCTGGAATCCACCAGCAAAAGATCTGGAATCCACCAGGAAATATAGAGAAACTCTCTTGATAAATTTTATTCAATGACAAAAGATTATTAAAAACAAGCCCAAAGCCCTCCTTTCCCTATGGTCAAGCTGTTTCACACCTTAGCACAAGCGCTAAGCGATAATAATTCCTCTTTTAAGCTAAAACTTCCCTAATGATCTATCTCACTTTTTGATTCTATGGAATCAGTTGACTGAGACGAAAGCAATTCAAACCCATCTCAAATCTTCCCTGTGTAGGATTTTAAACCTCTTACCGTTCGGCCAACGACTCTTTGGGTCTTAATAGAATCTCTCCTCCGAAAAGGGCAAGGAAGAGGACAAGTGGAACGTCTATTGCTCCACTTTGTTAGTCTAGTAGCAAGCGCGGTACCCACTGAAACTAGGAAAACCGAGAGGGGAAGCTGTGGCATTGATCCGCCAGCTAGAAGCGAAAGAACCTATCTTTCTTGCCCCTGAGCCTTTCTTCGGCAAAATCACTGTCAGCAACCTTTTATAAGAATAAAGAGGATCGTGCCTTAGGTCAATGAAATGTTCCAGGAAAGCACCAAAGGGGATAACCAACTTCAAATAGAACGAGTGAAACTGATAATAGATAGAGTTTTAGGTAGTTCACCAGCACACCCTTGAATTAATCTCAATCGAATGGGACTCGTTTGGAATCCTTCGCGATCGAAATGCCCAAACAACACGCAATGGAAATGCCCCAACCAACATAGCTTGCTAGCTGAAGGAGCTGCCAGAGCAGAGGAAGCGACTCCTGACTTGAAAAAGGCTTGACTTATTCGATTCTCCTTCTTCACCGTTCGAAAAGAAGTGGATTGGCGCACGTCTTCCTATGAAATCTATTATGTTTCCCCATCAAGCCCGTTTCCTTACTCGAGATATCTGAGATAGCCCCGTCAACTAATAACTTATAATAGACGAGCCCATTATCCTTCTGTTTTGAACTTGCTTCTTGGTACAAGGGGAGGGGCGAAGAATTCGAGTTCTAGTTCTGCTTTTGCCTAATTTTTAGTACCGCTTTGAGATTGAATCTTTAGGACCATGCGCTTAAGAGGACCTTTTTTTTTATTGGAAGTGGATCCCGAACCTGCCCTCTTTGATTGAGTTCTATTATCATGTAGTTCCTGTCCTGGGCCAATTTCAATGCTTATTTGAGCATTTCATTGACTTGTCATACCTGAACCTATCTGAATACATAACAAGGGAAAGGGATCAAAGAGGTTCTGCGCTCACGCCCTATCGTTATCAAATAGGTTTCGTTGCCCCCATTTCCTATTACCGTTTCGCTGCTTGTTCTTCCCCTTCGCCTGAGAATAAGAAATTACCTTCGATGGGAGCTTACTCTTACTTAAGTAAGAGGGAAACTCGCTTGCCCACTGGAAAGACTGAAACTTGAAAACGGAGGTAAGATTTATCTTATTCTTCCTAAAAAAGAGGACTGTGTAACTAGGGTGAGAAGCGAGCTGAGCTGCCACGGGATTCTCCTTCTGCATCTTTTCCGAGGCTTCTTTCTCTAAGAGCGCATGCCGAATGGGCCCAATTATGCACCTGGCTGCCTTATTGCAAAACCCATCAACCCCCGGAGGTTGGTATACGAAATACAAAGAAAGGCGGTTCTGTTTATTGAAGAAAGTCTTTCCTATAAGAAAGAGGGGGCATTCCGTATTAATTAGATAGAATGAGGGAAGCCTACTTTGATCTTGTTCTAAAGTGCGCCCATTAGTACTACTATAAGAGCCAGGCCAAACAACAGGCTTCTTATATAAATAGAAAGCCCTTTCCCTATCTGCCTTATCCGCACCTATCTACTCTTTTCTTTGGAATGGAAGGTTCGGCTATTCAAATCGTAAGCATAGATTTGGAAATAGATAAGTGGAAGGGTTATTTTGTTCTATAAACCTCGCAGAAGCGGGAGAGCGATCAACCAATTGTTGGGTTCCTGTGCCCTAGTTTATTCATGTGGTTGGGTTAGGCGTATCCGAAACGTAGGTATTACTCTCTTTCTTAACCTGGCCTTACCTTTCGGAAATGTAGACGGGTAAAGCGGATGGAAAGTTTCTCATAGCTACATAGAGATCGAGCTTGGAGGCCAGTCTAGCAGGCGATTTGATCGGGCGCCCACGGAGGCTGCGAAGGGGAATCGGTTCTACTTGAAACGGGGACGATCATCCCAATGGTCACTCATATGGTACTATATGTAGGAGATATTCTGAAAGATCTCATAAGGAGAAGGGAACGACCCCCTTCGATCCTGCCTGCAAAATTGGGGAAGATAGATAAAGGGGAGCTGGCTTGACCAATAGGTACTTCTTCGCTCTAATCTAAATGGAGATAGGGACAGAGAGATGGAAACTTCCAAGCAACTTTATGGCGATTTGCAAAGATCGACTCCTACTGTGCCCAACAGCGCTTAAAAAAACAAGCAAACATTTAACATCTTTTTCAGAGAGGGTGACCGGTTTAATCCCTTCATCGGGAATATATATGAGCTCTCCGATTAGCAGACTCTGAAGAATGAGAAGGAACCACGGCTGCTGCTTCTTTAAATAAAAAAAGTTTTGGATCATCAATATCGTTCTTGATGCTAAAATCTCCCTCTATAGGTGTCGAGGGGCTTTACGGCTTCTTCATTCCTAGCCGAACGTTTAGTATAGTATTTGACCCAGCCTAGTTCTGGAATCGGAATGTTTTATAGATATGCTTTCAAAAAAGCAAGGAGTTCACAAGCTATTGATCTACTATATAAGCAGAAAGGGGTGATTAAAAAGCAGCTCGAGACCTCATGGACATAGAGCCTTCCTCTCCCGTTGCTGTTCGGGCTCGGCCGTTAAAGGACGTACCCAAATAGAGCCGTTTGGGCGATGGAATCCTTTATCATGTTTGCCTATCTGACATGACTAACGTTGGTTTTTCTTTCTCAAATAGGGCCACTGGATGCGTTTGGGGATAGGAGGAGATTGACCACTAGGGGGTTCACATGACATGATCTGGAACGGGTGACTCCACTAGCAAGGGAACGGCGGATTCATAATCCACTCTCGCTAATTAGACAAACGGGAATCGAACCCAATTACGAGAGCCTACTATCTCTGTCCTCAACAGTCGCTTCTTTTCTTGCTATCCTTTTTTCTTACCAAATTGCTTAGGTAATTATGGGTGATCGCTCCTTCTTGACCAGGAACTATAGATGCAACTCATATCGTTGAGGTATTGTTCCCTTCGATCGAATAGATTTCCGGAATTAGCTAAACTAAAACAGAGTGTTTTGAATTTACCTTAGCACAAGCGCTAAGCGATAATAATTCCTTCCTTCAATCTTCTTTTAGCCTGAATATGGGTGCACTGAAAGCAACAAGCATCTTCATATCATGGCAGAAAGCGTCTGGTCTACTCTGCTTTTTCCGCCTTCACGCCCTCCCATCTCATGTCTTTTCTGAACTAGATATGCCCGTGGGGGGACTACAGACTCCCTCAATAATAGGTAGGCAGGGTAGGAAAGCAAGGGTACGAAAAGAGGATTTGGCTCAAGAGAGGAAAGCGAAAACTTGGATTCGACAGCTCGAGAAAGCGAGAGAGAGGGAAAGAAATTCCGACCTCGATATGTGGACAAGAGCAGGAAGGGCTGCTAATCAATACTGAGAACCTTGCACTTCCTCTCGTCAATCTTTAGGAAGCCAGGAGTTTGGGTATAGCAGGACTTGAATGGAATCTCGCTGACCGCGTCCTATAGGGATCTTCAGAAAGCAGCTAACTAAAGATAAGCTCCCACCCACAATAGGTAGAAAGGGGTCTTATTTTCCCTGTCCTCTTGGACTTTGCAATTGAAAGCAAGCTTGAAAGTGTGAAAGAAAGGATGAGGAGATCAAAGCTTTGGAGTCTTCCTTGATCTAAGAGAAGGAATGAGACGTGAGAGCAAGTTAGAGGGTTAGAGGAGAGTGAAGCGAAGCTTGTTGTGAATAGGCTACTAGACTAGATAAGAGAGAATCCTCGTATGGAGCCGGCCTCGCAGTATAACCAACTCGTAAAGGCAAAGAAAGAGGAGATCTGATTCATGCTTCTCTCCAGGCTGAAGGAGGGAAGGAAGAACTCCGCTCCAGGTATCAGATCCGGGGTTGTCAACCCGCAATTCCTTACTAACAGTAGGGATGAGACTCTCCTTATGCAACTTGGTGTAAGGGATTTCAATCATGTGCTCGCTCCACAGTTCTGATCTTGACTCTGCATAGCTTGTCTTCTGGGTCAATATTTGAACCCGATTCTTTCTTGTTATTCGCGTAAACCACCTTCGCGAATAACAGGTCAAAACAAAACCATCTCGTTCAGCTCTTTACGAGTAAGGCCGAAAGAAAGACAAATGTACAATGGGTTTATTGCCTTTAGAATATTGGTCTTTGTCTTTATCAATCATATTTAACAATTAGAGAAATTCATAAAGGAGTGAAGAGGCGGATTCACGCTCCTTCAGGCAAAAGATAGCGCCTATTAGTATCCGGGGGGAGGAAAGGGAAGGAGTAGACTCCCATATTCAAAAGTGGAACAACGATAAAGATATTCCTTACTCTTACTGCCCGGAAAGCTAGGACGTTCGATCGAGTTCTCAATTTTATTCATTTGTTACATATAGGTATAGGCTAATAAAAGATAACGATTTTCGAAGCTGTGCTAATAGTGGTCAAGAATAAGGTATGAAGAGGTTATAATCAGAAATAAGGGGTTTCGACGTTGCGCATCAGGGTCTTGATCTTGCATCTGACCTACACCATGCAGTTACTATGTGATCTGTCCTGCTGGTAACTAAGATGAGACAGAGACAGATCAGTAGCTCGACTCGCAGTAAAGGAAAGACAAGCGCAAATAGATGACTATTAAGTGGATTAAAGACAATGTATTACTTACCTTTAGTAAGATGAGGAAGACCTTGCTCTCAACATAAGAGAAGGAAGCTACAACTATTGGGATAGCAGCTACGACTATCGAGTGAGTAAGAAAAGGAACTAGAGCTCACTCCTCAAGTCGAACTCAGAGGGGAGGGCTAACTATCACGAAGAGTACAAGAAGCTGGCATTAGTTCCTTCACTCGAGACAGTAGAGTTCGTTTATTAAATTAGGAAAGTAAGGGTCCGAAGGAGCGCTTCAATCAAGAATTTAAAATATTTGGTTCTAATAGGGGCTTACCGTGATGTGATCTCTGTCTAGAGAATTAGGTAACGAAGGAGATGATCGGTCATATCAAGGACGCGAAATTGCCGAGTCAGGCATGGGCAATCTTGTGAAATCGCCTGATTTGAGTCTTGATGTCCATCCGGACCCCATCCCCCACAGTGGATTTTTTTCCCTTTATAGCTTGTGATTGAGTTTGGCATTTGATTAATGAAGTGATTGGGCATTTCACTAGCACCTTCACCCAAGGGACCCCCGCCGGGGATGATTTCACCGAGGATTCCGGCCTCCTTGAATTGAATTGCTCAGGAACGGCTACGAAATCGCACACTCGAGTCTTCAGTCCTATGGCATCAGCTTGGTGAGTCTCCCTTTTGATACTCACCCGCCTAGAATATAATGACATTTCACCATAGTCTTTGGGCAGGAGGCTTCGGTCATACTACGACTCGGGCACTCACTCTCTCTCCGGAGCTTGAAAGAGAGACCTAGGTGTCAAAGGCACTCCAACTTGCTTAATATAACAAGTGAAAAAGGGAATCCAGTGCGTGACTTCCATTTAGATTAGTAGGGGTGAGTTCGCTCGGGTCTGGCACTTTCAGGTGGGCTAAAAAAGAGCCCCAAAGGAAGCGAAATAGGAAGAAAGGTTACGTGAAACTTAAGCCTTTGGAGGGAGCTTAAGGCTAATCAAATTCTTGTTCATAAGCACTTACTTACCAAGGACGTTAATATATCTTCAAAACCACATGAGATAGGCACATACATCTTTTGCCATCAGTTATAAACGATGGAGCGGGAATATGACTGAAAGATGGTATAGGTCCACAATGGAAAGACTAAATCCAAGTAAGCTTTGTTAGGGGAACTTCCCTTATAGCCTTTCCCCGTGGAAGTACGATTTTCTTTGGTGAAAGGATAGCAGTCAAGCCACAAGAGAAGAGATCATTAACATCGACGCTTCCAAGATACAACCTAAAAGAGTAGGGAGTTCGGTCAGAGACTAGAAAAGTACGAAATCCTCCTTACTTTCCAGTCTTTTTCTGAAGTTCCTGATAGATTACTGTCAAATAGCTTCTTCTGCCGCTTCATTGTAAGATCGGCATACGAAGGTGTCAGCACTAAGAAAGCAAATCGGACAATAACAATAGATCAGTACTAAGTTAGAAGCAAACTAAGCATCAGGCCCTAAGCCAACAAAATGGGATAGTACCGTAAGTGTCATCACTGAATCGGGTACATCTGGCTTGGTGGAAACTAGGTCCGCGTGTCAAAGAAGATCTCCGTTATTGAGTCCCCTCTAAGCAGGCTCAGGATATGGGCAGCGCATATGACAGGCGATCATTTGCTTCTTAATAGAGTACCAGACTTCTCACACGGCTATATGACCAAAGATCAGGTCTCCGACCCTTAGCTACTTTGAAACAACACATTTCACACTGAAAAGAAAAGCGCTTAACGATGCCATAGTCTGTACACGCCTGACTTATCCCTTATTCAGGATTGGTTATTTTCTCATACCGAAACTAACTTAGTTTCTCTAATTCCAACCGGAGCGATGTTGGGAACTTGCACTCCTGATAACAAAAGCTGGATTCCTTCTGCTGTGAAGCGTATCTATTTGTTGGTTGATTGGCTTGTGGTGCTGCTCTAACCACGCTGTGGAGTTGAACCACAGTTCTTCCTTACCTTTCGTGGTTAAATTCCACTTCCCTTTTTCATAGCTATTATGGAGGAACCGCTGCCCTCACTCAATTCGAATCTCGAAATCCCGATCTGGAAATGCTTATTATGGCACCATAGGTCTTATGAGATCCACAATGCCATGATTGTATGGCCGAAGGAATAGAGTACGATTCGACCTTCGTTCTAGTCTTGAAAGCGGAAGCGGCAACCGCCCTCTACAAAGTGGTCTTTGAAAAGTTCTGTTAGGTTCTTTGTAGCAAAAAGTTTTCCACAATTAGTTGTAGCAGCTCCGGTATGAATTTTGCAGCTTTAACATCACATCAACTCCTCCAACGGTTAATTACTTCTACAATTTAATTTTGGTATTCCTCCTTTTTATCAAAATATTGTAGAAAAACGCCATGATTAAGTTTAGTCGCATCTCTCCCACTTCGCGAAGTTCCTTTATTGTATGTGGGCGAGGAATATGCAACTTGTTTTCAGTTAAAAATTCTCGCATTCGTTTTTCCACAGCTCCTTGCCAATATATGGTGTCTTTGTCCAGCTCCGCATTCGGAGAGCTCGACGAGGAACCATCTTGACCCGCGCATTCCGCAGGTTCTTCAATAAAAATTTCACAAAGAAGAAAAATAAAAAGAAGAAAAAGGTTTGAGTATAACCTTTAGCCACAAGCCGAGCTTTCAACCTCTCAATGGTACCATCGGGGTGGTACTTGATTGCATACACCCCCCTCAAACTATAGGTCATCCAACTGCCTGTTTTTCCTGGAGGAAGAGTGGGAAATTCCCGTGTATCATTCTTCAGTAAAGCTGCCATCTCTTCATCCATAGCACTTTTCCACCCAGAAAAAATGAATGCCTGCTGATAAGACTTAGGAAGAGAAAAAATGGATAAAGAAAGACAAGGCAAAATTACGGTACAAAGGAGATAACCGATGAAAAGACACAAAGTTGGCAATGGGATGTTTGGTACAAGATCGAGTACCCTTACGCAAAGCAATTGGAAGGTCAGCAGAAGGGTCCCCAGAAGAAGTCGAAGATTGGGAGGCAGGCTGAGCAGGATCGGCAACAGGTGGTGGCCGTCGATGATAGACTTGTAAAGGCTTCTTCTGAGGCAGAGCACTAGAAGCTGATGATGCTGGCTGCTCAGGAACACAATCCACTGCAGTAGGGATAGGAATAGGAGGAGTAGAAGAAGAAGAGAGCTCCCCCTGACTACAAGTGAGCAAGTCAACATCAATGGACTGACCTTCAGCAGAGAAGAAGGAGGTACCCTCAAAGAAAGTAACATCAGCACTAGTATAGTAACGATGAGAACCCGGATGATAACATTTATACCCTTCATCGACGATAATATCCCAAAAATAAACACTTTATAGCACGAGGAGATAACTTATCATTACCTGGGCCTAACAGATGAACAAAACAAAGGCAACCAAGGGAACTGTAGGAATAAAAATGGAATGTGGAGACTGACCATCCAGAATAGACGATGGCATTCTGTTTATGAGGTAACAGGCAGTTAGGACAGCATCCCCCCAATATGGTTTAGGTACATGCATATTGATCATCAAGGTGCGGGCCACATCTAACAAATGTCTGTTTTTGCGTTCAGCCACTCCATTTTGCTGTGGAGTATGGGCACAGGAGGTCTGGTGGATAATGCCATGCAAAGCAAAAAAATTGTGAATTCATGTTTCATGTATTCAAGAGCATTGTCAGAACGTAGAACACGAATAGGTTTACCAAACTGTACTGCAATTTATTTATGGAATAACTTAAGAATAGATAAAAGTTAAGAACGGTCTTTCATTAAAAATAGCCATGTCATTCTGGCCACAAAAGTAACAAAATAAGAGTACCCCAACAAGCTTTTATGACGCGCAGGACCCCAAAAATATGTATGTACTACATCAAAAGGACTGGACTTACGACTATCGACTCTAGCAGGAAAAGAAACTCTGTGATGCTTGCCTAATTGAAAAGCGTCACACTCTAAAGTAGACACAGGACTCAGAGAATGGACTAACAGCTTCCATTTTAGGAGAGAAGGATGGCCCAGGCGACAATGCCACTGTTTAGCAGACACACTTGAGTGAAGTGCTGCAGCACCAGATCTAGGATCCCCCCCTATCTCTTAAAGCAAGGTAGTACAGGCCGTCCAACTCATGCCCGCCACCAATCGTCTTCTTCGTCTTGAGGTCCTGGAAAACACAAGAAGAAGGAGAGAAGGCAAGAAGGGACTAGAGTGCGAAAGGGGAGGTTCGGGAATCAAAACCTGAAACTTGCTGCTAACTCGGGGGGCCCCCAGGAAGTATAGAATTTCTTTCTTAGGGTTAGTCTATGGCTTCCTTTCCTTACTGTTCTTTGAGTGTAATAAGGCCTCCTAGCTTCTTGAAGGTTCTAAGATAAAAATACATATTACTAATATATAGTAGTGCAGTGCCTGCGTTCCCTTCGGAGACTGCCTAAGGTCAGTACGATGAAATGCTTAATCCTCGTAGCACTAGTTCGTAGGAACTCTAAGATCGATCAATCGAATGCGCAGATGGAATCCCGTGTAGCTAGCCGGCTTATCAGGATAAAGAATCAAAGCTATTAATATCAGTAAGTAGCAAGGACTTTAGCTACTACGGTTGTTTTCTCCTAGCGAAGAGAAGGAACAGGGAATAAGCAGAGGCCTTTAATCGCACTTGTAGCTCGGTTGGCTGCTTCCCCGCCCCTAGATGAAAGACCTTGGGCCGGAATGAGCTAAGGGGCGACCGCTCCTAAACCATGTAGCTAGTATCCCAGTAGCTAGGTAGCTAGTAGGCAAGCCAGGAAATCCAGGCCAGATGAGAATGGATTCTACAGGTGTCTATGGGCATGTAGGCTAGAAAGTATCTTTCTTAGGGTTCCAAACCTGCCCTCTTTGATTGGCTGTTAGTTGAATAAGGACTCCCCGCTTTCTTGTTTGTGATTTCTTTTAGGCCATTTCAAGGCTGGCAGTTACGGTCAGGTATTAAAGGCAAGTGGATAGGCGCAGGGGCTAGGCCTTCCAATCACTATCTGCAAATCTCTTATAGAATAGTATAATAGAAGGATTTTATCGTTCCTCTTTTCTTCTTTTAGCCAATTCTAGTAGGTAAGGGTCTTTTTCTATCAAGCATGGGCTCTACCCGCATAAGCGGTAATGCCAGAACCCCGCCTTCTGAGGAAGAAAGGGTAGCTGCCTGTAAGAAGTCCTCTCTTCCCGCCTTTATTAAGTAGTAGAGTCTGGCCTTTCCTTCAGCCTCTTCTCTTATTTTCTTTATTTGTTTTTGTTGAAAGGCATCAAGCCCTGTGTTAGTTCGCCTCCCCTTCGCCCCATTCCTTTTGAATGGGGGACGGTCTGTCCTTCGAATCCCCTCCTGGAGGTACTTTGTTGCTTTCCCAAAGCCTCATCCCGATTGATCGAAGTCCGTGAACGTAGGACCAAGAGTCTTCCCCTCTGTATCTAGTTTTTGTCACTAAGCAGTCTCCGTCAACAACCGATTCTTTCATCGAAAAGGTTCTTCTTGTAGTTGCTAGTGGGACTTCGCTTCTAGTAGCATTTCGTGCTGAGTCAAAGTCAATGTAAATAGGAATAAAAAACCTTAACCTCGAAACGAAAGTCGAAGGAACCCCGCCAACTCCGATTCTGATGGATTTCCTACCAAATGGAGCTATTGAAAGTCAGGCCCAGGCCTTTCCTTCGAGTCTTCCTATTATCTATTAGTATTAGTAAGTAGTTTATCCTCTGCTTAGGGCACACTACTCTTTATAGAGTGAGAGTGACCTCAGAGAGAGAGCCATTCTTGGACAAAATACCGACATTTACTTTATGTGACTGACAAAACTCACATAGATTTCTTGCAAGACAGGATTTCTCGTTACTCAGCACACTGTCCTCACCGACTTTAGGTTTTTGATTCTTAACTCCTCAGGATTTCAGTTCAAACTCGACGAAACAAAGCTCAAGAACCAGCTAAAAAAGATTGAGGCCTAGCTTCGGCTGCTTATGCTTCATCTCAGAATGATGGCGTTTGGGACCTTTCTTGGTGGAGTGACCGGGGAGCTAATTCCAGATCATGGTTTGATGACTGGAAAGACTGATTCTTATTAGGCTCGACGATTTCACACTCGACCAAACGGAAAGAGAAAGACAACTTATTCAACTAACAGTTAGCCAAGGCTCAACAAGTGGGATAAAAACCTCTTGTACATAGACTCATAGCTACTAGACTAGAGAATCCCTCTATTTATATGCATTTATTTGTGCGCCTGTAGGAAGAATAGAAAGAACCTACTCTCTTACACAATCAGTTGGACACGGAGATGCCGCTCCTTCTCTTGAGAGTGACCTCAGGGAGAGAACCATTCTTGTCTCAGGCGCATCTTCTGTGCCCCAAATCACTTCTACTTATGAAAATAAGAGTATTGAAAGTCTGCTTTTCTTATGGATTTCACTAAGAAGTGTTATCTAATAAGGCAGAAAAGAAAGACAGTCTAGGCTCTTAGAAGTGGGCTAGGAATCCACTCCCTATTTTATTCAATAATCAAGCCTTCTTCTTAGGCGGGAACCAGCAAAATCTGATCTTCGGGGACGTGAGATGCTGGAAACTTTTGATTCTTTTAGATGTCACTGGCCATTGAATAGATATTGAGGCTCTCTCCTCATCTGCTTTTTCTTCTTTTGATTGACTCCCAAACCATGAAATGGGCTCAAAGGAAGACAAGCAAATCCACGGACTTGCTCGATTTAGTGTGCCTCGCCTATTCTATTACGAATTGGTGGACTCGAAAGGCGTTCAAGACGCAAACTAAGAGAAAGTGGGCAAGACGCCAAGCAACGAACTTCTAGCACGACCTTGTTGGAGTTCAACCCTCCAGGTTAGCCATCAAACTCAATCCCATGGAAGAAGTCAAACCCAGTGCGAATTCCAGGATTCGAATCAGTTCACGACGCGACGTCTCAT
>CANNZS020000158.1:0-5000 GCA_947561395.2 Buxus sempervirens
CCACACCCGGGGGGTGCCATGGCACCCCGGGTGGCCCCCGTGGGCATTTTTTTAACAAATTTCAAAATTTTAATTTTTTCATTTTTTGGCATCCGGGGGGTGCCACGGCTGCCCGTGGGGCCCCCGGAGGCCCCGGGGCGCCCGGTGCCTCCGGGGTCATTTTGGCACCCGGGGGGTGCCATGGCACCCCGGCGTGCCCACACATGCCCATGCATGCCGGGGCATATGCCACACCCGGGGGGTGCCATGGCACCCCGGGTGGCCCCCGTGAGCATTTTTTCCAAAAATTTCAAAATTTTAATTTTTTCATTTTTTGGCATCCGGGGGGTGCCACGGCACCCAGTGGGGCCCCCGGAGGCCCCGGGGCGCTCGGAGCCTCCGGGGTCATTTTGGCACCCGGGGGGTGCCATGGCACCCCCCGGTGCCCACTGATGCCCCATGCTTGCCGGGGCATGTCGGGCTCATGGCACACCCGGGGGGTGCCATGGCACCCCCACGTGCCCACACATGCCCATGCATGCCGGGGCATATGCCACACCAGGGGGGTGCCATGGCACCCCGGGTGGCCCCCGTGGCCATTTTTTTCAAAAATTTCAAAATTTTAATTTTTTCATTTTTTGGCATCCGGGGGGTGCCACGGCAGCCCGTGGGGCCCCCGGAGGCCCTGGGGCGCCCGGTGCCTCCGGGGCCATTTTGGCACCCGGGGGGTGCCATGGCACCCCCGGGTGCCCACAGATGCCCCATGCTTGCCGGGGCATGTCGGGCTCATGGCACACCCGGGGGGTGCCATGGCACCCCGGCGTGCCCACACATGCCCATGCATGCCGGGGCATGTCGGGCTCATGGCACACCCGGGGGTGCCATGGCACCCCGGCGTGCCCACACATGCCCATGCATGCCGGGGCATATGGCACACCCGGGGGGTGCCATGGCACCCCGGGTGGCCCCCCGTGGGCATTTTTCTCAAAAATTACAAAATTTTAATTTTTCATTTTTTGGCATCCGGGGGGTGCCACGGCAGCCCGTGGGGCCCCCGGAGGCCCCGAGGCGCCCGGTGCCTCCGGGGCCATTTTGGCACCCGGGGGGTGCCATGGCACCCCCGGGTGCCCACAGATACCCCATGCATGCCGGGGCATGTCGGGCTCATGGCACACCCAGGGGGTGCCATGGCACCCCGGCGTGCCCACACATGCCCATGCATGCCGGAACATATGCCACACCCGGGGGGTGCCATGGCACCCCGGGTGGCCCCCGTGGGCATTTTTTTTCAAAAATTTCAAAATTTTAATTTTTCCATTTTTTTTGCATCCGGGGGGTGCCACGGCAGCCCGTGGGGCCCCCGGAGGCCCCGGGGCGCCCGGTGCCTCCGGGGCCATTTTTGCACCCGGGGGGTGCCATGGCACCCCCGGGTGCCCACAGATGCCCCATGCATGCCGGGGCATGTCGGGCTCATGGCACACCCGGGGGGTGCCATGGCACCCCGGCGTGCCCACACATGCCCATGCAGGCCGGGGCATATGCCACACCCGGGGGGTGCCATGGCACCCCGGGTGGCCCCCTTGGGCATTTTTTTCAAAAATTTCAAAATTTTAATTTTTTCATTTTTTGGCATCCGGGGGGTGCCACGGCAGCCCGTGGGGCCCCCGGGGCGCCCGGTGCCGCCGGGGCCATTTTGGCACCCGGGGGGTGCCATGGCACCCCCGGCTGCCCACAGATGCCCCATGCATGCCGGGGCATGTCGGGCTCATGGCACACCCGGGGGGTACCATGGCACCCCGGCGTGCCCACACATGCCCATGCATGCCGGAACATATGCCACACCCGGGGGGTGCCATGGCACCCCGGGTGGCCCCCGTGGGCATTTTTTTCAAAAATTTGAAAATTTTAATTTTTTCATTTTTTGGCATCCGGGGGGTGCCACAGCAGCCCGTGGGGCCCCCGGAGGCCCCGGGGCGCCCGGTGCCTCCGGGGCCATTTTTGCACCCGGGGGGTGCCATGGCACCCCCGGGTGCCCACAGATGCCCCATGCATGCCGGGGCATGTCGGGCTCATGGCACACCCGGGGGGTGCCATGGCACCCCAGCGTGCCCACACATGCCCATGCATGCCGGGGCATATGCCACACCCGGGGGGTGCCATGGCACCCCGGGTGGCCCCCGTGGGCATTTTTCTCAAAAATTTCAAAATTTTAATTTTTTCATTTTTTGGCATCGGGGGGGTGCCACGGCACCCGGTGGGGCCCCCGGAGGCCCACAGATGCCCCATGCATGCCGGGGCATGTCGGGCTCATGGCACACCCGGGGGGTGCCATGGCACCCCGGCGTGCCCACACATGCCCATGCATGCCGGGGCATATGCCACACCCGGGGGGGGTGCCATGGCACCCCGGGTGGCCCCCGTGAGTATTTTTTCCAAGAATTTCAAAATTTTAATTTTTTCATTTTTTGGCATCCGGGGGGTGCCACGGCACCCGGTGGGGCCCGCGGAGGCCCCGGGGCGCCCGGTGCCTTCGGGGCCATTTTGGCACCCGGGGGGTGCCATGGCACCCCCGGGTGCCCACAGATGCCCCATGCATGCCGGGGCATGTCGGGCTCATGGCACACCCGGGGGGTGCCATGGCACCCCAGCGTGCCCACACATGCCCACGCATGCCGGGGCATATGCCACACCCGGGGGGTGCCATGGCACCCCGGGTGGCCCCCGTGGGCATTTTTCTCAAAAATTTCAAAATTTTAATTTTTTCATTTTTTGGCATCCGGGGGGTGCCACGGCACCCGGTGGGGCCCCCGGAGGCCCCGGGGCGCCCGGAGCCTCCGGGGTCATTTTGGCACCCGGGGGGTGCCATGGCACCCCCGGGTGCCCACAGATGCCCCATGCATGCCGGGGCATGTCGGGCTCATGGCACACCCGGGGGGTGCCATGGCACCCCGGCGTGCCCACACATGCCCATGCATGCCGGGGCATATGCCACACCCGGGGGGTGCCATGGCACCCCGGGCGGCCCCCGTGAGCATTTTTTCCAAAAATTTCAAAATTTTAATTTTTTCATTTTTTGGCATCCGGGGGGTGCCACGGCACCCGGTGGGGCCCCCGGAGGCCCCGGGGCGCTCGGAGCCTCCGGGGTCATTTTGGCACCCGGGGGGTGCCATGGCACCCCCCGGTGCCCACTGATGCCCCATGCTTGCCGGGGCATGTCGGGCTCATGGCACACCCGGGGGGTGCCATGGCACCCCCACGTGCCCACACATGCCCATGCATGCCGGGGCATATGCCACACCCGGGGGGTGCCATGGCACCCCGGCTGGCCCCCGTGGCCATTTTTTTCAAAAATTTCAAAATTTTAATTTTTTCATTTTTTGGCATCCGGGGGGTGCCACGGCAGCCCGTGGGGCCCCCGGAGGCCCCGGGGCGCCCGGTGCCTCCGGGGCCATTTTGGCACCCGGGGGGTGCCATGGCACCCCCGGGTGCCCACAGATGCCCCATGCATGCCGGGGCATGTCGGGCTCATGGCACACCCGGGGGGTGCCATGGCACCCCGGCGTGCCCACACATGCCCATGCATGCCGGGGCATGTCGGGCTCATGGCACACCCGGGGGTGCCATGGCACCCCGGCGTGCCCGCACATGCCCATGCATGCCGGGGCATATGGCACACCCGGGGGGTGCCATGGCACCCCGGGTGGCCCCCGTGGGCATTTTTCTCAAAAATTTCAAAATTTTAATTTTTCATTTTTTGGCATCCGGGGGGGTGCCACGGCAGCCCGTGGGGCCCCCGGAGGCCCCGAGGCGCCCGGTGCCTCCGGGGCCATTTTGGCACCCGGGGGGTGCCATGGCACCCCCGGGTGCCCACAGATGCCCCATGCATGCCGGGGCATGTCGGGCTCATGGCACACCCGGGGGGTGCCATGGCACCCCGGCGTGCCCACACATGCCCATGCATGCCGGGGCATATGCCACACCCGGGGGGTGCCATGGCACCCCGGGTGGCCCCCGTGGGCATTTTTCTCAAAAATTTCAAAATTTTAATTTTTTCATTTTTTGGCATCCGGGGGGTGCCGCGGCACCCCATGGGGCCCCCGGAGGCCCCGGGGCGCCCGGTGCCATTTTGGCACCCGGGGGGTGCCATGGCACCCCCGGGTGTCCACAGATGCCCCATGCATGCCGGGGCATGTCGGGCTCATGGCACATCCGGGGGGTGCCATGGCACCCCGGCGTGTCCACACATGCCCATGCATGCCGGGGCGTATGCCACACCCGGGGGGTGCCATGGCACCCCGGGTGGCCCCCGTGGGCATTTTTTTCAAAAATTTCAAAATTTTAATTTTTTCATCTTTTTTGCATCCGGGGGGTGCCACGGCACCCCGTGGGGCCCCCGGAGGCCCCGGGGCGCCCGGAGCCTCCGGTGCCATTTTGGCACCCATGGGGTGCCATGGCACCCCCGGGTGCCCACAGATGCCCCATGCATGCCGGGGCATGTCGGGCTCGTTGCACACCCGGGGGGTGCCAGGGCACCCCGGCGTGCCCACACATGCCAATGCATGCCGGGGCATGTGGCACACCCGGGGGGTGCCGTGGCATCCCGGGTGCCCCCCGTGGCCATTTTTTTTTTATATTCTCAAAATTTCAAATTTTTCATTTTTTTGCAACCGGGGGGTGGCCCGGCACCCTTAGTGCCCCCGGATGCCTCTTGCGCTGACCCCCACCGCTGACCCCCGTCCTAGACCACCACCACCACCGCCACCATTGCGCCACCCCTGTCGCCCTTTCGTTTTTTTTATCTTGGAATTTTTAGATCAAGGCATGATGAGGTCATTCCTTGAATCCGTTTTTAAAAAATTTGTTGTATTTTTAATATTTATTAATTTATTAATTATTTTATTTTCAGAAATACATTTAAAAAAAAATATTAGTTGGAAAAATATAAGGCCTAGGGGGATTAGAGGAGAAATATATTCTCAACTCAATCAAGCAATCCCTTTTGAAAAAAGGTATTTTTTTAT